>JAESUZ010001935.1:0-24458 GCA_017311185.1 Proteles cristata cristata | reverse complement strand
TCTGACCCTCCCCTGCTCACGCTGTCTCTCTCTTTCTCCTAGAAATAAATAAAATATTAAAAAAAAAAGAGTAGCAACAGAATGAATGATGCAGTATTCTATTATAACCCAAAGTACAAAGCAAATAGGCATGAGTCCATATTGATACAAATAAATGATAAAATATATAAATAGGGGAGAAGATACAAATCTTTATAGAATAACTCCAAATAACACATGTATATAGTGCCCATGTAAGAGGTGACACTTAATCCCCCCTTTTCTCCTATTATTCCTGAGCGTCAGTTTTGCTTAGTAACCAGTTTTCAATAATAAAGTATGCAAAGGGAAAAATGTATTAACTTTTCAGTGGAGATATCTGACAAACACTAACCAAGTGATCAAGGCTAATATCATCAATGATGTTATGTATATGTCATAGACCACCAGATGTGATGTGATTAGAAGGGTACTTCACCTCTGTGGAATTTTTTCTGAAACTCAATATCCTGAGTAATCTTGAGGAAAAAATACATAGACCAATTCAAGGTCTGGGGGAAAGTCAAAAGTGTACCTTTAAGGTATTCCTCAATACTATGAGGGTCATAAAAAACAAGAAAACACTGAGAAACAGTCACAGATTGAAGGAGTCAAGATACAAAGGCTAAATACAATGTGATATGTGGGACTGGATCTGGAACAGAAAAAGGGCCTTAATGGGGAGAACTAGTGAAGCCAGAATAGTGTGGAGTTTAATTAATTGCAATATATTAATGTCAGCTTCTTCATTTAGAATAATGTTATCACAGTAATGTAAGCTGGTAACATTAAAAGGAAACTGAAACTGAGTGAGGAGTATATGGAAACTCTCCACTACCTTTGCAACTTTTCTGTAAATCTAAAATTATTCCAAAATAAATATTTACTTAAAAATCTTAAGTGGTATATTTTAAAGTAAGATTGTGAGACTCAATATTGTTTAGATACCAATTTTCCCCAGTGTTGTCTATAGATTCAAAGAAATGTGAGTCAAATTTGCCAGCTGATTTCTTAAATTTATATGCCACTGGTTCATATGAAAAGAAAATATGGCCAGAACTATCTTGAAAAATTATAACACATTTATAGGTATCACACTATTCAACTTCAAGGCTTACAATAAAGCTAAAGTATTCCAGAAGACAACTGAAATTCATCAATGGAAAAACAAAGAGAGTTTAGACATAAACCCACAGTTATATGGCCAATTGATTTTGACAAAAGTAGGAAGGCTACCTAATGGTAAAAAGAAAAGTCTTTGCAGTAAATGTTGATGTAAGTTCTGGATATCTTCAGGGACAGTATAAACCTTATCTGCTTGCAAGGAGAGTCATGCACCTAAACATTAAATTAAAACTATAAAGCTTCTAAAAACAGCAAATATCACTGTGACCTTGGGGTAGACAAAGTTTCTTAGTACATAAAGACACTAAATCTAAAATAAAATATTGATTAAAAATGTTCGTCAAACTAAATTCTGTGTTCATCAAAAGATATCATTAGGAAATAAATGGTCAGACCAAAGATTAGGATAAAACATTTTCAGTGTATTAAGAATATATACAGCTTTACATATATATAAGAAATATGACTGATAAAGCATTTAAAGTAATTATCATAAGGATACTCACTGGACTTGAGAAAAGAGTAGAATTCATAAGTGAGACCCTTAACACAGAGATGAGGAATAACATAACAGAGATAAAGGTCACGATAAACAAAATAAGAAACATGCTTGATGGAATGAACATCAGGATAGAAGCAGTGACTGAGAAGCCTGAGTAATAGAAAGTAATCAAGATGAACAAAAGAGAGAAAAAATTATGCAGAATGAGAACAGAATTGGGGAACTCAGTGATTCCATCAAATGTAATGACATTCATATTATAGGAATCCTAGAAGAAGAAAAGAGAAAGAGGGGCAGAAAAATTATTTGAAGAAATAATACCTTAAAACTTCCCTAGGGGCGCCTGGGTGGCTTAGTCGGTTAAGCGTCCGACTTTCGCTTAGGTCATGATCTCGCGGTTCGTGGGTTCGAGCCCGCGTCGGGCTCTGTGCTGACTGCCAGCTCAGAGCCTGGAGCCTGTTTCAGTATGTGACTCCCTCTCTCTCTGATCCTCCCTGCTCACGCTGTCTTCCTAGGAACAACAAACATTAAAACCTAATTCCCTAATCTGGGGAAGGAAACAGATATCCAGATCCAGAAGACACATAAAAAAGACCCATCAAAATTAACAAAAGCAGATCAACACCAAGACATATTATAATTCAATTTGCAAAATGTAGTGATAAAGAAAAAAAATTTAAAGCAGCAAGACACAAGAAGACAGTAATTACAAGGGAAAACACATAAGGCTAGCAGGGGATTTTTTGGCAGAAACTTCCCAACCCAAAAGGAAGTGGCATGATATATTCCAAGTGCTGAGTGCGAAAATCTACAGTGGGGGAGGAGAAGTAAGGAATGGGTTCAAGTGTAAACAATCATCAACTTAATATAGATTGCTATATGCAGAAGAGGCTATATATAAACCTACTAGTAACCATACATCAAAAACCTCTAATGAATATACAGAGAATAAAGAAGAAGAAATCCAAATATATCACTAAAACACAGCAAACCATGAAAAAGAGAAAATAAAGAAAAGATCAGAGAAAATCTTCAGAAATAACCACAAAACAAGTAACAAAACGGCAATAAATACATATCTATTAATAATTACTTTGAATGTAAATGGACTAAATGCTCCAATCAAAAGACACAGGGGGACAGAATAGATTAAAAAACAGCAGCCATCTTTCAATATGACATGTCGCATCAGTCAATATCATACATCACATCAATCACAGAAAGGGTAAGAATGATATGATCATTTCAATAGCACAGAAAAAAATATTTAACAAACTACAACATCCACTCATGATAAAAACCCCGAACAAAGTATGTTTAGAGGGAACATACTTCAATATAATAAAGGCCATATATGAAAAACCCACAGGTAACATCATCCTTAGTGGAGAAAAACTCAGAGCTTTTCTCCTAAGGTCAGGAATAAGACAAGGATGTTTACTCTCACCACTTTTATTCAACAAAGTTCTGGAAGTCCAGCCACAACACTCAGACAACAAAAAGAAATAAAAGGCATCCAAATTAGTAAGGAAGACGTCAAGATTTCACTATTTGCAGGTGACATGATACTATATATACAGAAAACCTGAAAACATTGCCAGAACTGATAAAAAAAAAAATCAGTAAGGTCTCAGGATACAAAAATCAATGCACATAAATCTGTTGCATTTTTTAAATGTTTTTTTTTTTTAATTTACTCTAGAGAAAGAGAGGTGGGGAGGGGCAGAGAGATGGGGAGAGAGAGAGTACCATGCTTAGTGTGGAGCCTGATGTGGGGCTCGAACTCATGTTCGTGGGATCATGACTTGAGCCAAAATCAAGAGTCCGACACTTAAATAACTGAGCCGCTCAGGCACCCTGTATTCCTATACACTAATAATGAAGCAGCAGAAGAGATATTAAGAAAACATTCCCATTTATAATTGCACCGAAAGTAATAAGATACCTAGGAATAAACCTAACCAAAGAGGTGAAAGACCTGTACCCTGAATAAAATACTGATGAAATAAACTGAAGATCACGTAAAGAAATGGAAAGACATTCTATGGTCATGAATTGGAAGAACAAATATTCTGAAGATGTCTGTACTACTCAATATATACATTTAATGCAATTTCAATCAAAATATCAACAGCATTCTTCACAGTACTAGAACAAAAAAATTCTAAAATTTTTATGGAGCTACAAAAGACCCCAAGTAGCCAAAGCAATGTTGAGAAATAAAAGCAAATGGACACATTACCATTCTTGTCTTCAAGTTATATTACAAAGCTATAATCATCAAGACAGTATGGAACTGGCACAAAAATAAGACACATACACCAAGGGAACAGAAAAGAAAGCCCAGAAATAAACCCACAAGTATAAGGTCAATTAATCTTTAACAAATCAGGAAAGAATAAGAAAGGGAAAGAAGACAATCTCTTCAACAAATGGTGCTGAGAAAACTGGACAGCAACACACAAATACATTCAAAATGGATTAAATACATAAATATGAGACCTGAAACCATAAAAGTCCTTTATGAGACATAGGCAGTAACCTTTTTGACATTAGCCACAGCAAGTTTTTTCTAGGTATGTCTCTTGAGGCAAGGGACTACATAAAAAAAAAGGAGCATTCACAGCCCCCAATCAGCCTACCACCACCTGATTCATAAGATTCCTAGTCTCTATAAGATATCTGGCTATTATTCTGATTCAAATTACTTTGAACCTCGTTTGTTCACCGTCCCATTGACTCTACTTTCATTTAGTGTGAAATTATATGATTATAAACAGGAATTTACCTTTTTAAGTCTATGGTATGCCCGTGGTAATTGCAGAAGTGTATTAGTAGACCAGCACAACCACTGAAATTATTCATTGTTAGAAATCAAGCTTTTATTTGTTCCTGAAGATTAAAATGTTTCTCATGCAGATATCATAATGACTCCACAGTAAAGTAAGAAATTGAAAACTACAGTTCAGAAATTACAGAAACAGGAATTTACTCTCCAAACCCATCAATAACCTTTTATAAAAAGTTATCCCAGGGAAAGATTTCTGGTATAGAAATAACAGATACTGACTCTAGTGGACTCAAGGATCTCATGAATTTTTATTTTAGCTACAAATGAACACCTGCTAACCAAAAGGACTAATACATTAGCAAATTGCAAATTAGTGACAGTAATTGCAACAGGGGTAGTAATTTTCATTTGCTTAATTCTGTTAAAAAGTATTTTTATAAATCAAGTCCTTTAACATCAATACCACCATATTTTCACCATTTTTAATCGAAAGTGGCTACTTTAATTCTGAATTCCTACATAAAACCCAAATGGAAATACAAAAATGAAAGTTAAATTATCAAGTGAAGGTATGCTGCATTTACATCCAATTGAGCGCCTGTGTATATGTGGTGTGTGTGTGTGTGTGTGTGTGTGTGTGTGTGTGCACTTATGTGTGAAAGGGATAAAGCTAAACTTGACAATGGCTTCGTAACCAGTTTTCAAAGCAATACTTAATTTATCATTGGGAGTGTGGGAGATTATTTCAATTGGCATGTTGACAAGCACTGTAATCTAATTGTTTTATTTGAATATATATTAGAAGAAATGAAGAAATAAAATATTTGGCTTCAGGAATTTTATTTCTCAGAAGCCAAATACAAAAAAACTAAGTTAATATAAAGGATATAAGAAGAGGTGCCTGAGTGGCTCAGTTGGTTTCAGGTCAGGTCATGATCCCAGGGTCGTGGGATTGAGTCCCACATAGGGCTCCACACCTACTGTGGAGCCTGCTTAGCTTTCTGTTATCTTTTCTCTCTCTCGCTTTCTCTCCTTCTGTTCTCCCCTGTGTGCTCTTGCTCTCTCTCTAAAATAAAAGAAAATGAAAAAAATAAAAAATAACAGAAGAATTAAATGATAGTAGAGACAAAATATGAATTGGCAAAATTGTGAATAGGTACACAGGCCCTGAAATTTAGGATACAATGATTTAAATCACATTGCAAAAAAATATATAAATGGAAAACAAAGATAAGTAGTGTTGCATTTTAGCACAAGGTCAAGTTCTCTCCCTTGAGGTAACAGTGAATGAATTATGACAAAAAAAATAATCTTTTATAATATATTTGGCAATATTGTTTACACCAACGCTATTGTTAACAAGTGATTACGAATGCTATATTATGAGCATGAGAGTAAAAATCATATGAACAAGCTTAGTCAGTCATACAATAACATACTATGAAAAATAGTCACTTCACATAAGCTGGAGAAAGAAACAGCTGTGATGTTGCCACTTCTTAAATCATAGTATTGGTATATAACCACTCAGTGTGAGGACTGGAATGGGTCATTTGATAACTCATTGGGAATGAAGATGCACATACCAACTTTATTACATTAACTCACATGTCACTTTCCCTGATTATGTATTTCTACAGCCAATCTGAGGTCAGGAGGTTTTACAGAACTCAATGAATTTGGATCATTAAACTGGATTTTTAATTGTTGTATAATGAGCCAGAAATTATGTTGGAATCGGTAAGGATGAAATGTACTGACACATGCAGAATGAGAAATCAGACAAAACATGGCCTTGCATATTTGGCAGTATCCAGTTATATTATCTACAGCTAATACATAATGTATACAGAGGATTTTGGTAATTTTGTTTTAAAATTGTCATAGCATCATCTAAATTTGATTTCAGGAGCTACACAAGTAATCTGTTCCTCAACCATGCATACTACATTGGCCATAAACTTTTAGATCTATAAAAGACTAGTACCATCAGGATTTCCGCTCCTTAAACCTGTTATTTGTTTATTAAGAGATCGGGTATCTTTTGGTTTTGGTCAATGATGTCCTTCATGAAAGCTGTTTTAGGGTAAAGAGTAGAAGTTTCTGGCAGTATAACAAAGGGAAAGAGGAAGGGAAGATAGAGTATCCGATGAGTGTAGAAAACCTCCCAAAAAGGAAGAAAAAAGGTCATTTGGAAGTTAGTGAAAGGGAATGCAGAAAATAGCCTGTTTGGTTCATTTGTAGTCACCCCCTGTTATTTAAGAGAGCTCGGAGAAATTCCACAATACCAAGTAGCATGAGTTAAGGACTAGACTTTATTGAGGAGAAGGAAAAATTGCAAGAACTGAATCAACAAAGAAATGAGAAGGCACAAGCCCTCCATTATTCTATTATTCCCCCCCAAAAATGGGTCAGTGTCTGAATCTATTTGTCCCACAGCATGAGCTAAGTTAAAATAGAGAACTCCCATTGCTACCCCTTCTTATAGGCACACGTGAGAATGTGACCTTGCCAGATGAAATACAAATAGACTCCTAGGCATGAAGCCCTGTTTTTAGGCGCCAGCTTTTATATAGGATCTAGATGGGATTTAAGAGATCAAGAGTCAGAAGAACTTGGGTCCCTGGGATGATACAGTTTCCCTTCCCATTAAGCCCTGAACATGGGTGCAACCCCTCCAGCTGAGAGAAGCAGCAGCTTGAAGTCAGAGATTACTGTTCAGGTGACCGAGCATAAACCTCTAGGTTTATTTTAAAAAGTTACTAAATCTCCCATCCTTCCTACCTTCCTTCCTTACATATGTGTGTGTATTTGTGTATACAATTTAATCTTTAATTCATTCATTGATTTCATTTTGCTATATAAAAATGTTTTATTTGTATATTTGCTGTATAGTATATAAAATGATAGCACTATGGGCGCCTGGGTGGCTTAGTCGGTTAAGCGTCCGACTTTCGCTTGGGTCATGATCTCGCAGTTCGTGGGTTCGAGCCCCGCGTCGGGCTCTGTGCTGACTGCCAGCTCAGAGCCTGGAGCCTGTTCAGTCTGTGACTCCCTCTCTCTCTGACCCTCCCTGCTCACACTGTCTCTCTCTCTCTCCTAGAAATAAATAAAACATTAAAAAAAAATGATAGCACTGTATGTTAATATACTCATTTACAGTCATTATATATCATATATTAGTATATTATATTATGTATATTGTGATTTTATATTTATATCAACTAATACTCCCTGCAACAAATCTTTTAATATATAGCTCCCTAATGATACATAGGCTCCACTGAAACAGGGCTCCACTGACACATTCCACCAACCATTAAAGAAAGGGAGTATCAATTCCATACAATATCTTAGCAAATATAATAGGAGGGGCACCTGGGTGGCTCAGTTGGTTAAGCGTCCAACCGCTCAGGTCATGATCCCACAGTTCATGAGTTCGAGCCCCATGTTGGGCTCTGTGCTGACAGCTCAGAGCCTGGAGCCTGCTTCAGATTCTGTGTCTCCCTCCCTCTGTAGCCCTCGCCCGCTCATGCTCTAACTCTCTCAAAAATAAATGAAAACATTAAAAAAAGTTTTAAAACCCAATAAAAAAAAAGAGAATATAAGAGGAAATAACATCCTCGACTCTATTTTTGAAGCCACCATTATCCTGGTTCTAAAACCAAACTTGTGCATCAGAAGAAAAGTAAACTATGAACCAAAACCTCTCATAATCATCAAAACAAGTATCTTTAAAAATAATTTTTATCAAACCCACCCAGCAACATTTATATTATTTTTTTATATTTGTTCCAGGAATTCACAGCTAGTGTAACATTCAAGTATGGATGTAATTTATTCCATGAATAAAATAAATGAGAAAAACCAGACAATCATTTCACCTAACGCAGGAAGATATATGAAAAAATCAGCTCCTGAGTCATGATAAATTCCTCAGCAAACTATGAACAGAAGAACTTTGTCCTGATAAAGGCAACCACAAAAAACCCCAGATAGACAAAATCAACAATTAAAGAAAACATAGATATCATAATGTAGTAGAAAGAGGCGAATGTTCTCTAATATTGGAAGAAAGGATATCTGCTCTCGTCAATACATTCCAAGTTATACTAGAAGACCCTGGAAAATAATAAGCAAAATAAATAGTTTATTAATGAAGGCACACAGATGATGGAGGAAGTTAAAATCGCCTTTATTTGCACACAGCATAACAGTCGATGTAGAAACCCAAAGAACTTAACAAAAATTACTAAAACTAACAAGTGAGTTTATTATGAAGTTTTTAGAATATAAAGGAAATCACTTGCATACCTCTGTACTAGCAATGAACAATTGGAAGTGGGAAAAAAGGACATTTACAATAACATACAAAAGTGGGGGAATATTGAAGATATTATAGCCATTATGCTTTATTCTGAATGAGGATATGCTATTATATCTTCTTCTATGAAATTGATCTACAAATTTTCTGTTTTTATATTTGGGAAAAATCTAAACATATTCTGTTTACTTTTATGCCTTATAAACATTGCCTTGCACACATACAGTTTGTAAGCCTTATATCAACCTTTAATCAAAAGTGATAGACTTCTTTCAGTAGAGGATTCAATTAAATTAAAATTTGCATTATTCATATGTGTAGGGGGACTTAAGAAAGCTGAGCCTAATGTTTACCTAACTTTGAACTCATGCATTCAAGAAAAATGGTAATTTAAATGCTCCTTTTGTGGCTTTTTATGTATAATTAATAAAATTATATAATTTCAAAGAGGTTTACAGAACTCATTGTAGAGCTATATTTATATGACTGTTTTACCCTTTACATTAAATGATTGAAAGAACTTCAATCTGTTAAATATTAATATTCTATGAGAGAAGTAATAAAACAAACAGGAGACTTTTCAAAATAGTTACGTTATAAAAATAATCAGGACACTTTTGCATGTTTCATCAAATTCTTTCCTACCTACCTCATGATGGAAGAGGACTGATTGGTTTTACCGCTTCGTACTTGTAGAGCTCACCACAATGCCTGCCAGAGTGAACGTTTAATAAAAGCTTATTAATGAAGTAAATTAATAACAATTTTCTTTGTATTTAACTGTTGAAGACTTCAATAAAGTTAGAGATCTCTTATTAAAAATAAAACCAAGAGTAGTTTTCAAGAAAGAGAGAATAACGACAGTTGTTTAAACTAGGACCACCTAGATTACATTTTAAAATAAATGTTTAAAATTTTTTACATTTATTTATTTTTGAAGATAGAATGAGACAGAACACAAGCAGAGGAGAGGCAGAAGACAGAAGGAGACACAGACACAGAATCTGAAGAAGGCTCCAGGCACAGAGCCGGATGCAGGGTTCGAACCCACGAACTGTGAGATCGTGACCTGAGCTGAAGTCGCATGCTTAACCGACTGAGCCACCCAGGTGCCCCCACCTATATTATATTGATAATAATATTAAATTAAATCGTAAGGTAAAAATGATTGAATAAGTTTATTTTTTACTGTAACAAGAATCAAGGAGCATTATTATTTTTCCTTTTTCAGTGATAAATTAAATGTTATACAGTACATGTAAAGTGCCTGTTACTGTGTTTGATACAAAGTAGGGGCTCAATAAGTTATAGTCACTACGGAGACACACGTACAATAGGAAAACTAGAGATATAGAGTCAAAAGAAATGCAGGGTGAGAAAATTCTTCACCAGTTATCCTTTAGGAGACTATCTGGGCATTATTCACACTACCCTGAGCCTTTCTTCTCTGTCCCGTTAAAATGCTGGCATTTTAATTCAAAAAATAAGTCCTCAACATATTAAATACACATAAAATTTGAATACATATTGAAATATTGGATATATAATATATTATTTTGAATTATCAAAACCCACTAGAAGAGGAGAGTTTTCTTATCTATTTTAGCAAAAAAAGTGATTTTTTTCCACATGTAAGATTTCATTTCAGCCGCAGAGTGTGTAAACACGCCATTGTATAGTATGTGATTTGTGACATTCAAAATAGTGACTTACGGTTGGGAGGGTTTTAAGCTAGAACAAGGTGACTTATGTGTTCTAAAATCCTATCTGTATTGAGTTAATGAGATTATTCCAACACATCCCTATCCCTCACAGACCTGACACCAGGGAAGTGATCAACTCATGCAATTGCCTTTGCATAATTTATCGCAACAGTTTTAGGAAGTCATCCTTGAAATCTAGGATTCCTGTCATTGTTAGCCTTGACCTTCATAAGATCATCCATTTCTCTCAGACTTCTCTGATTTATTCTTTTAGCAAATATTTATTGAGTGTCTACACTAAGGCGAGGCACCTACCAGACCTCTACCAGACCCCAAGCTTTGGGAGAGCAGGGACCCTGTCTCTTCTGCTCTGCCTGCCATCTTCTGTCCCCATACTGTCATGGCTGTTTGAAGCAGACGCAGATGATACCATCGCGGTCTGGGCCTTTTCATCCACCTGCCTTAGCGCTAGAATTGCAGTGTGTTTTTTTCACGTGGGCTTGTCTGTAACTGTGTGGGCAAGGTTTTGATTACAGTTTTGTCAGTTTAAAGATTTTACAAGTCTGTGCCTAATATGATTATGTTAAAATGATGTTGATAAAAACTTAGTATTTACCTGAAATGGGCTCTCAAATTTGCTCATAAAACTTGACTCATTGCAATTTATTTACCCACTCATCAAATATTATTTAGTGCCTCTCATATCCCAAGCATTGTCTTGAAAACTAATAGGACTCCAATTTCAAGTTCATCCTATCACCTACCCTTAGACATGGAACAGCATACGGATATAAAGGAGACTGTAAACAAGAGTGTAAATGAGACTATTTCCTTGTCAGCAGTACAGTACCATAAATTACCTCATGATATCCTGCTTCCTTTTATTATTAGAAATGAAATAAAAACCATTTCATATTCAAAACTCAGCAGACCATGTGCTGCGAGGGCCAGATGTTTACGATTGTATTATCTGAAATTCATTTCTGTTATAATTCACTGACATAAATAAATACACAGCCAGTGTCAGTACATATATGCAGATAAAAAGTATACTGACAATGTGAATGGAGGGATTATTCTCTAAATATTACCACTCTAAATATTATCATTTAAATTTAGGTTATTCTCATCTGCAATTGTTGTTTGGCTCTATACTTTATGCAGATATATAGCAGCAATGTGACCTATCTCTAGATACTGGTTTACAGCATATATCATGTGGTAAACTTTATTGCCTCTAATTTTTTAAAGGAGATTGCAGATCCTTTTTGAGGCATACCATGGGAACAGTGTTGCAGATATATGCAAATTAGCTCACAGCTTATATAAAGCCTTATTTGTCTTGCTAAGTTTGCCAAATCAAACTTAAACACTCTTCAGAAGAGAGGAGAATATTACAGAATTAAAGGAAAATTTACTCAAAGCCATTAAGGTACATTGCACATGATAGACTCTCACTATTTGTTGATTTGATGAAATGAGAAGCAACTCAATATGACCAATGATATGGCCCATGTGTCTATTTTGTAGTATATAGATAAGCCACTGAGAGAAGCCACTGGAATCTTAAAAAGAACTGGCTTTTTCCTACAATTGAAGAGAGAAAGTTAGGAAGTCAGGGTTTTAGTGCTTTTTTTTTTTTTTTTACAAAAAGTCTAAATGTACTAGTAAATTTACACAAAATTTAACAAAGGGCTTCGGATCAACACCAAGCAAATCTTAGCACTCTAGAAGAGACTGGATTATAGCTGAGAATAAATCTCTATTTTGAAGTATGGAATGCTCATCTTATTCCTTGGAATTATGCAGGAAATTACAATGTATTGCCTCTAATTAATGAGAAATTCTTAATAACCCCATGAATACGGAATTTCTATGTTCATACATTTCCAACTGAATGTGTATTTGATAACCTTTTTGTTTTACTTTAGTAGATTTTATCCTTTGATTCCTTGTCTGTCAGTAAAAAAGAGTTCTCTTATGAAGATAAAAAAAATCTTTGTTTTGAATAACACTTCAGGCAATATTTTAATGCAATATGCCACCTACTTGATTTTCAGATGTTTTGACCAATGTACACCAGTTCTGCTTTTTGCTTCAACTCTGACTTCTATAATTTTAGTTATGTGCTTATTCACTGATTTGTTTTCATCAATTTCTGAGTCAAATATTTACTGAGAGCCTACTACATTCAGAGCCTGGCCCTAAGCATTTATACATGTAATCTTCCATGTACCACACCATCCCACTAAGTACTTTGTTGAGTTTTATTTCCCAGTGCCATACAAAGGGGTTGCGCTATTGTGACATTCCCAGGCATCTCCTTATAGTTTATCACTGTTTAATTTTTCTATGCCACTGTCTGAATCATGGAACCAACACTATCTACCAGATAAAAACCCCTTGATTTTCTATGCAACTAACTGTGCTAGACAGATTGAAGGATGACCCCCAGCTGACCCATCCTTTGGTAGCCATGCCCTTTGTGATTTCTTCCTTCTGAGTGGGTGTAACACATGTGACTTGATTCTAAGCATAGCAAAAGTGATGGTATTCCACTTCTGGGATTACACTACACAGGAATATGCCATGTGCCTAACTAAAAGCTTCTCCTGCTAGCTTTGATGGAGCAAGTGGTTATGTTGGGAATACCAAATGTCAAATAACTATGGGTGACTTCCAGCTAGGAGCCAACAAGAAAGAGAGGCCTTCAGTCCAATAATATTTACAGGAAACTGAATTCCACCAACAACCACATGAGCTTTGAGATAGATCCTTCCCCAATTGAACCTCAGATAAGATCACAGCCCCAGCTGACACCTTGATGTCAGCTTTGTGAAACTCTAAAACAGAGGACCCAGCTAGGCTGTGCCAGATTTCTGACTCACAGAAATAGTGAGAAAATAGATGTGTGCTTTTAAGGCCCTAATCTGTGGTAATTCTGCTACACAACAATAGATAACACTATTAGTCATCAATTGATTCTACTTTCCTCCATCCTCTCTTTAAATACACATGTTCAAAAATTATATGCCTCAGATCTCCTAGTTTTCTCTTCCTAATTTCTATGGGCACTATTCTAATAAAGCTATCATCTCTTGCTTTCACATAATAGATGCCAATTAAATTCCATAAAATCTAATTTTTGTCTAACTGCCACTCTGTTTTTACAACTATTTCATTTTTTAATTTATTGGTTTTTTATTATTTATTTTTGAGAGAGAGAGAGAAAGCAAGTGTGAGAGTGCATAATCAGGAAAGTGACAGAGGGAGAGGGGGCACAGAGAATCCCAAGTGAGCTCCACACTGACAGCAGCAAGTCTGATGTGCAGCTCAAACTCATGAACTATGAGATCAAGACCTAGGCCTAAGTCAGACTCTCAACCAACTGAGCCACCCAGGTGGCCCCAGAACTGCTATTTCAAAGATCAGATTATACCATTTTCCATCTTTAAAAAGTTACTTCCCTTCCCAACTCATTTGCTACAAAAGCCAACTACAGATAGTACAAATACATACATATATACAACATACCAATATACTTATGGACTTAGATTAAAAAAAACCCAACAAAATATGAGCAAATACAACCTAGCAATGTATAAGAATAATTATAGGGGTGCCTGGGTGGCTTAGTCGGTTAAGCGTCCCACTTTCGCTTAGGTCATGATCTCGCGGTTCGTGGGTTTGAGCCCCGCGTCGGGCTCTGTGCTGACTGCCAGCTCGGAGACTGGAGCCTGTTTCAGTCTGTGACTCCCTCTCTCTCTCACCCTCCCCTGCTCACGCTGTCTCTCTCTCTCTCCTAGAAATAAATAAAAATTTAAAAAAAATTAAAAAAAAGAATAATTATACAACATGACTATGGTTCAACATTTAAAAATTAATACAATCCACTATATCATCAAAAAAGGGAAGAAAAATCATAACATCATATCAACTGATACAGAAAAAAAAAAACAAACCAAAAAATCCAAACCACATTCATGATAGAGACTCTCATCAAGTTAAGAATACAGGGAATTTAGCACCACTTGATAAAGGGCATCTACAAAAAACTTGCAGTAGATGGTACTCAGTGGTAAGACACTGGATACTGTTCTCTAAAAAATTAGGAACAAAGCAAAGATGTCAGCTCTCACCACTTTTACTCAACATAGTACTGAAAGTTGAGCCACAAAAATTATGCAAAAATTAAACAAAAGACATAGAAATTGGAAAGGAAGAAGTGAAGTAAAATCTATTTGCAGATGACATGACTATCAACATAGAAATTCCCAAGTAATCTAAAAAAAAAATCCTAGAAATAAAAAAGTGAGTTCAGCAGAGTTTCAGAAAACAAGATCAACATGTAAAAATCAATCATATTTTTATATACTAACAAGAAACTGAAATAAACAACACATATCATTTATGCTCATACTTAATAAAACATACACAACATCTAGGTGCTGAAAATTGCAAATGCTAATGGAATAAATAGAGGAAAACCTGAGTAAATAAGCTTGGGATATGCTTATGGGTTGGAAGACAACATAATTAAAGATATCACATTTCCCCAAACTTATTTATAAGCTTAATACAATTCCAATCAAAGAAAGTTTCTTCATAGACAAATATACACAAGCTTTTCTATACTTTATGCAGAACAGCACAGTCCCTCCAATAGCACAATTTTGATAAAGAAGAATAAACTGGGAAGAATCAGCCTACCATATACTAACTCTTACTATATAGCTACAGCAGGCAAAACGGTATGGAATTGGAAGAGGGATAGACATATATATCAATGGAATACAAAAGAGAACCTAAAAATAGACCCACAAAAATATGCCCAATTAGTTTTGGGCAAAATTGTAAAAGCAATTCAAATGAGAAAGGATAGTCTTTTCAACAAACAGCACTGGAGCTTTTGGACATACATTGACAAAAAAAAACCCTGATCTATGTGTCACACAAATTAAATGTGAAATGTAAAACTATAACACTTTTAAGAAAAAAATGGCATAGGAGAAAATCTTTGGGATTTAGGGTGTAGCAAAGAGTTCATAAGCTTGATATCAAAAGCACAATACTTAAAAGGAAAAATCAAATTTTACCTCATCAAAAGTTTCTAAAAATCAAAATTTGTTCTTTTTTTTAAAAAAAAAATTTTAATCTTTCATTTACTTTTGAGAGAGAGAGAGAGAGACAGAGTATGAGCTGGGGAGAGGCAGAGAGACAGAGAGAATCCAAAGCAGGCTCCAGGCTCTGAGCTGTCAGCACAGAGTCCGATGTGGGGCCCAAACTCATGAACCATGAGATCATGACCTGAGCCGAAGTCAGACACTCGACCAACTGAGCCACCCAGGTACCCCCATAATTTGTTCTTTTTTTAAAAGCCTTTAAGGCTTTTTTTTTTTTTTGAGAGAGAGAGAATGCACAAGCAGGGGTGAGGCAGAAAGAGAGAGAGAGAGAAAGAGAGAGAGAGAGAGAGAGAGAGAATCTTAAGCAGGTTCCATGCTCAGCATGGGGCCCGACATGGGGCTTGATCCCATGACCCTGGGATCATGACGCGAGCCAAAATCAAGAGTCAGTTGCTTAACCAACTGAGCTACCCACACACCCCTCAAACTTTGTTTTAAAAGCTCATTTGAAGATGATTAAAATACAAGGTATAAATTGGGAAAAATATTTGCATACTACATATTTAACAAAGTACTCATATATAAGATATATGAACTCTCAAAATTCAACAGAAAAATGTTAGA
Organism: Proteles cristata cristata; assembly: GCA_017311185.1. Taxonomy (NCBI): domain Eukaryota; kingdom Metazoa; phylum Chordata; class Mammalia; order Carnivora; family Hyaenidae; genus Proteles; species Proteles cristata. The sequence goes on along the minus strand of JAESUZ010001935.1, from coordinate 8,248 downwards.
AAATGTGAAAAATATATAAACAGACATTTTACCAAAGAGGATATATCAATGTCAAATAAGCATATGAAAAGATGTCCAATATCATTAGCTGTTAGGGGATTGCAAAATAAAATAACAATAAGATATTGCTGGGAGCCGTACCGGCCTCATTGGATGACAGTCACAGCGAGGAGATGGCAGAGTTTGCACAGCTCCTGCCATGAGAAACGAAAACTGGTATCTCCTTCTGCTACTACTGGCTCATGTTGGAAATGAGGCTGCTGGGTATTGACCAGGCCTCACAATATTCCAGATCAGACCGATATTCCCCACACAGATTGCTCACAGGGAAAAGCATATTCCTGCCTCTTCAAAAGAGATTTTAGATGAAAGCATTGTGGATGATTGTCAAAAGGCTCTTCCTATGGGCCTTGCAGATCAAAGACTTTGATAATAAAGGGGGTTAAGAACACAAGAGTTACAATTGAGCCTGACCCTGGGACAAAGAGCCTAATTTAGAGTTAAGAAACAGATAAGAGTGGAACTTAACTTAATACTTATACCTTTTCTAACTGGTAGTGTATGGCAGTCCCTTCCCTAAGGCCTACTTTCCACAAACACCCTTCCTTACACTGGCAGCTGGGATGAGGATACATAAGAGTAGCTAAAACACAACCCAAAAACAAAGGCCGACACATTTAGGGCCTCCATGGTGTTTACACATTCAGCATCAAGTCAAAAAAGTTTCCACAAACAACTTAAGAACCAGCTCAAAAACACTCATCCTCTTGAGAGCCAGACAGAATGACTCCTAGCCTATCTATATACAACTTTACCTGTGTCCTAATCCTAGCGTTATTAACTTAGAACAAATATGGATGTCATCCTGTTTTTCACTAAGAACATCCTGTTATTTCCTTAGTTGTAAGATTTACTCAACCTCACTATGATTGGGGTAATTCTGCAAGAATACTTCCGAAAAACCTGTTCTTGTACAGGTTGTAAACATTCCTTTTTCTGATGCCATGTTATTGTTGCACCGTTAAATAAAGACACCAAAACCGACAGGACAGAGATGCCTGCCTGCTGATCAGAAAGAATGTCAGGGCTCTTTCACTCTCTCTCTCTGTCTCACTCTCTCTCGCTGACACCGTCCATCCTTCAGGGACCCCTGGACCGGCTGGAGCAGGTCTCTAGCAAGATATGACAACATACTTATCAGAAGGCCTTGAAAAAAGTACTGATAACACCAAATGCTGGCAAGGATGTGGAGAAATTGGGTCATTTGCACATTGCTTGCGGGGATATAAAATGGTATATCCACTTTGGAAAGCAATTTGTCAATTTCTTTTAAAACTAAGTATGTAGTACAAAAAAAAAAAGTGTAAAAAATCACTTTAGTGGTCCCTAATGCTTACACAGGCTGGGAATAGTAGAGGTGGTGTTCTTTCTGGAGATATATGCACATAAGCGATACAAAATTTCACAAGATATCTTGTGTTGAAGATTCACTGCACAATGGACCCAGTGCTATAGCCCCGTAGAGGCAGATGGATCATACAGAAAAGGGAAAAATAAACTTAACCATAATGATGGTTGATTTTAATAATCTAAAATAGGCATTTTTGGGTTTTTTGTTGGTTTTTAGAAAGTAATTTTTGGTTTGCATTAAGCTTACTTAGAATTAAATTCAGTCAATCTATATAAATGTTTTCAAAAACGAAAATGAAATTCTTCATGAACTAGAAAGGACTTGTTAATGAACAGCAGCAGAAGGAAGCAAAAGAAAAGTGCATTAGGCCCTCATTGTTATAGTGTTTAGATTTTCAGTCTTTGGTCTCAACTTTCTTGTTCACAGCAGGAAAGTTTTTCTACAATACCATGGAAATGAGCCGGGCTTGTCTGATCAGGCTTGGCTCTACAGTCCCATGACAATTTTGAAGGCTTTGTAACCAATCTACAAAGAGAAAACACACATTCTGGGTTTACTGTACATGACAGTGAAATCATCAGATCCATTTCATATGATGTCCTTTAGGGCTGTTTAATCAAAGTCAAAGCAAAGTTGGAAAATAATTATTCTTGGTGTGAACAGAAGCTCACATTCACATATAGGCACTCAAAGGACTAATGTATTTATTTTGATCACTGCTGTTTTTAACCATCACACTGTAAGGCTTTGCAGAGCAGAAAACTAATATATTTTCTTTGAAGATAATGACAAAGTTAGAGCTGACTGCCTCAGTTTACCTATTAAATGTTTTAATATATACCAGTAAACATAGAGGTTAAACTAGCGGTGATCTGCATATCCTAAACAAGGCTATGGTTAGAAAATTTTCGTTGATTCAACATGCCTATGGGTCCCCTTACCCATGATATTTTCCTCTCTCCTGTAAAATCAAGAACTACTAATAGCTAACAAGTATTTACTTCCTATGACTCTGAACCTAAACTATTTACAATGGGATATAATAATGATGATGATAACTATAATTTTGTAACTACTACTTGTCAAGCTCTAGATTCATTAAACAATTTTACATAAGTAATTTATTTCCAGTTATGGAATGAATAAGTCACAGGAATAAAAGGCACAACATAGGGAATATAGTCAATGGTACTGTAACAGCCTTGTATGGTGGCAGATGGTAGCTACACTTGTGGTGAGCATAGCATTGCATTAGAATTGTCAAATTACTGTGTTGCACCCCTGAAATTTATATAGCGACATGTATCAACTATACTGAAATAAAAAAAATTTAATTTTATTTCAATTGTGAAGAGAATATTGAAAATGATATTTAAGGTTTTACGGACATGCAAAAGAAAGGGAGCTAATCTAGTCTGAGAGGTCAAAGACTTTCCTTCAAAAGTAACATTTAAAAACTAAGGGACGAGCAGTTAAGCAAACATGGGTGGAATAAGAGTGAATAAAACATTCCAGGCAGAGTAAAAATCATTTGTAAAGGTACAGAAGTCAGAAAGAAGCATGGAACATTTAATGAGGTTGAAGAGGCCTAGATACCCAAGAGCTTATTTTTATTCTTCCTCTTTAAAATTCAAGAGTTTTACCTGTTATACCACTATGTGTATTGTTATAAGTTACTTTTCCCAGATCTGTGTTGTACCCTTCCCAATACAGTATTAAGGTCTTTTTATTTCATAAAAGTTTTATTGAACTGCATGTTTTAGAATTTATTATTTTTAATTGGTTTAATTTTGTCTTTGGGAATTCCATTTTGTGAATATTGTCAATAGCAGTATTTTATGCCACAAGGCAATGGCAAAATTAATTTTTCAAATTCAAGAAAAGAAATATAAGGAAAGAATTGTGTATCAATCCAGAGGGAAACAGAAGAAATTGAGGGGTTCCCTTGCTAAGAATAGCTAAGTATATGTAGGAATAGGCAAATCTAAAATTTCATGGAAAATATGCAGGGCCTACTTGAGAACAGCGGCTGAAACTGGAAGAAATTGATGGGTTTCAGGGCAATTTGACTCAGAATTTGCCACTTTAGCATGCGAATCGTTTTGAGCTGAAGACAATAAAGTTCCCACAGACTCAAGAAGAGCTTTTTAGGGGCGCCTGGGTGGCTCAGTCGGCTAAGCATCCGACTTCGGCTCAGGTCATGATCTCACAGTTTGTGGGTTCGAGCCCCACATCGGTCTCTTTGCTGATTGCTGGCTCAGAGCCTGGAACCTGCTTTGGATTCTGTGTCTCCCTCTCTCTCTGACCCTCTCCTGTTCATGCTGCCTTTCTCTCTCTCAGAAATAAATAAAATTAAAAAAAAAACACACACAACGAAGAGCTTTTTACCTCTCCTAATAACTGCCTTAAACAACTCGGATAGATAAGGAGCCTGCACCAGAAGAGAACTACTACCGACATTAACTTTTTTTTTAAACATGAGAAAGACTTCTGTGCATGGCAGGGCAAACATTTTCTTACCAAACATTTGTTCTCACCATCTCCTTGTGACTTGTCTTCCTCATCTTGGAAGTTCCACCCCCTTACCCCCTTCTCCTTAGTTCAGGATGTCAACTGCCTATGCGTGGTTCTCATACTCTTGTGTGGCCCCTGTAGTACATAACAAAACTTGGTCTTCTCCTATTCATCTGTTTTATGTCAATTTAATAATTAAATGAGCCAGATTCAAATGAGCCAGAAAAATCTAGAAGGGTAAAAAGAATTTTTTCCTCCCCTACAGGAATTTTGGCAATCCATTTTGTGGCTGGACACAAGAAGCCTGCTGTAAGGTCTGAAAAGAATAGAATAGTCTGAGTCCTATGAACTTTCAAAATAAACCAGATGAGTTCTCTCTTGAATTCTCTTATCTCTTATTTCCTTTTTTAAATAGTTTATTGTCAAGTTCATTTCCATTATCTTTTATTTCTTTAAGTTTATCTTTTCCATATTTTACTTCCCTTAAGAAGTATCATCTGTCAGGTTTATTTGCTCATGTAATCCTTCTAATCCTTATTTCTGAAATGACTATTTATAATTACTTTCTGGGCATAATCACATCATCCTGAGTTTATCTAATTCAAATTTATACTCTTCTTTCATATCTTCTATTATTTTGTTAACTCCTTTTAACTCATTTAAAAATATTAGATAACATATTTGTTTTGTGGATGTGTCTCTCTACAAATGTTTATTGCTTGTAGCGATATTATTCTGCTCCTTACCCTATTTTTAAAAATTATACCTTGGTATATAGTACTCTTTCATGATAATGCTCTAATTGCTTTTATGTGAAATTCATTTTCTTAGGAGGAAAAGTCCCACTCTTTTAAGGGGGGTAGGGTGGGTTAGAATATATTTTCTTACTGCATGACTGTGAAATTCCCTTTACTTTTTTCAGTGTTTAAACTGAACGACTATGCATTTTCAGTAATCTCCTGGCTCTCTTTCCCCACTGTTAAATAAACTCTCTCTTTCCTTTGTCTGCCTCCAGTGCCCCAGTTTTGCTGAATTGGGATTCCACTCCCAGGGATAGCACTTTAGTACAGGGCTTGTACCGATTATACATTATGACTGTATTTTTAAGTTAGAGCCAACAAGATTTGCTAATTATCAAATGGGATGTAAGAGAAAGTGGATCAATGAGGACTCCAAGGTATATATTTGGCCTGAGCAATAGAAGGATAGTTTTCTTTAATGGATACGGAGGAGATGGATTGAAGAGCAGATTGAAGTGCAGGAGGGGTGAAGATTGAGAGTTCAGGTTTAGGCACATTAATTTTAAGCAAAAAATTAACTATAAATGTGGAAATATCAAATAGGCAGTTGCATCTGGAATTTAGGGAAGCTGTCAAGGCTCAAGATATATTTTTGGGTACTGTTAACAAATGTATGGTTTTAAAACCATGAGACTAGAGGCGCCTGGGTGGCATAGTCGGTTAAGCATCTAACTCTTGATTTTGGCTCAGGTCATGGTCTCACGGTTCATGAGATAGAGCCCCACATCAGGCTTTACACTGACCACACAGAGCCTGCTTAGGATTCTACCTCTCTCTCTCTCTGCTCCTCCCGCACTCATACTTGTGCTCTCTCTCTCAAAATAAATAAATGAACATTTAAAAAATAAATAAAACTATTAGACTGGATGACACTTACAAGGAGGTGAGTGGAATTTGTACTATGTAAATAGATAAAAGATCCAAGGACTAGTCTGGGCGATTCCAAAGAAGACTAAGCAGAGAGGTCAGTGAAACCTAGGAAAAACTATGAATGCAGTGCCTTAGAAGTTTAAGGTAAAAAAGTATTCCCTAGGAGACGTGGTCACCTGTGACAAATGCTGCTGATAACTACATCAACTACAATGTGCCTCCCAGCTCAATTATGCTCACTTTACATCAACTTGTGATCTCTCATTAGTTCATCCCTGTCAATATACAGATAAAGAAACTGAAGCCCAGAAATAACCGTTTCAGTCTTACAGCTAGTTAGAGGTAGACCTAGTGTTAACACCCAATCTAGTGTTGCTGGGGGTTTTTCCCCCTAACACTCAGCATTAAATCATCCAGTCTTCCTTCCTGAGATGTCTTGAATTATGAGTTGGTATGTTCAAAACTGTAAAATCTTTAGTGAATATTATGCGTTATGTTTAGCACGGTTCATTTAAATCTAGGGCAGAAGGGAGTGGGCTGTCATGAAAAGCTCTCCTTAAAAACTTAAATGGAAGGAAGGATCCTAGATCATCTGGAATCTCATACCACCAGATACCCAGAAGACCAGGCGGCAGGAATTACAATAATCAATTCTACAAATAAGAAGAAAAAGCATTAATTAACCTCATCACATCTTTTTTGAGCACAGGTCATCATCTGGTAATACAGGGAAGATGGTGAAAGTCATGTCTTAGTGTCAGCTGTACGATAGTTATCAACCTACGGATACAAAGGGGATCCTGCTCTAACATGGATTTTGGAGTTCAGAGATGGGGAAAAAAAACGTTATAGAAAACAACTGCCTCTAATAAAACCCTTCCTGACACTGCAAGGATTAATCAATGTTTCATGAAGACAAGGACTTGAAAATCTCTTTGGGCCCATTTGAAATACTTCACTCTTTTGCCAGTGTAATTAGTCTTTCAATTACATGTGACTGCCCCTTTACACAGTCATATATTTCTTTACCTTTGCTGTCATGCAATGCACATACCACTCTGAGCTTCAGGATATGTTTTCAAAATGGGAAAAAAGATTAACAGTGCAAAAATACAGAGACTGTTATAGCAAACATCTATTTACCCACTGCCTAGAATGTGACAAATATTATTATTTTGCTATACTCACGTTTTTAAAATATAAGCAACTTTTCTGATAACTGTTGTCCCTAGAATTTCCTCTTCAATCCTATTCTATGTTAGCCTCTCCACAAGGAAATCATACATTTTGTGTTTATTCTACCAATCCATATTTTATAAATATATAATATTTATTATATAATATATATTTTATAGAGATATTTATCTCCATACATACTATATATTACTGTTGTTTATTTTAAAATTACCATAAATGGTATCCATACCATGTGTGTCTTCCTACAAATTATTTGTTTCCCTCCACATTAGATTTTGAAAATCTATCATGTTGATGCATAGAAATCTAATTATTTTGAACTGGTAGATAATATCAAACTTCATGAATACTCTATACTTTATTTATCCATTTTTCTATTGATGCAAACTTATTTCCAATCTTTATTACAAACTGTGCTGCACTGACTTAATGATACATGCTTCTTTGGATCAACTAGGAGAATTTCCCAGGAATTATATCTAGAAGTAGAACTGAGGAGTTTTAGTACATACACAAATTCAGATTTTCTAGCTATTTCTTAATTGCCTTCTGTAAAATTGTTGTCTTAATTTATATACTCACCAACAAAAATGTGTACTTCTTATTGCCAGGTTTTATAGTTTTTGCCAGTCTGAAGAGTGTGAAATGGTATTTCAGTGATTTTTTTTATTTATATTCCCCTGACTACTATGGGGGTATAGCAGTTTTTCATATACTTATTTGTCATTCAATTTTCTCTCCTGTGAATTACCTATTTGTATTTATTGCCTATTTTTCTCTTGGATTGTTCAACTCTCTTTATTCATCTGTATAATGTCTTCATATGTTTTTGATTCTAATCCTTTCTCCATTGGGTCTGTTGGAAGTATTTTCTCCTAATCTGTTGTCTTTTAACTTTTTTATGGTGTCTTTTTTGGGGCCACATGTTTAAAATTTTAATGTCTTCATTTTCATTTTAAATAAATCTTATAAAAGAAATCCTCTTTATCCACAAAATCATGAAAATATTTTCTCATATATATTTAAACTTGTTTAAAGTTTTTTGTTCACTTTCGGTCTTTAATCCAGTTGGAATTTATTTTCATGTATGGTGCAAAGGAAGGATCTAATTTTAGGATTTATGGTTTTCACTTATCTGGTAACTAATTATCTAATCACCGCATGTTTAATAGTCTATCCTTTCCCTAATAATCTCTAATACTACCTCTGATACATAACAAGTTTACTTACATGAGTTGTTGGTATATTCACTTCTGTAAACCGTATAATTGCAATATTAATGTATGTCTCTGCCTTATAATAGAGATTTCCTAAAAAGTCTCTATTGGCCAGGAGAGAGAAGCTAGAATGGTTCAGTCATCCTTTGGATTATTTTTCTATATTCACCCTCTGGTTTCTAGACAACTACCAAGTTAATAGCAAACTATATTGTGGAATGATGATAACTAGTTCAGGG
>JAESUZ010001934.1:0-102907 GCA_017311185.1 Proteles cristata cristata | reverse complement strand
CTTCTGTTTAGTAAGCCTTTATTTATTTTGTTTTTATTTTTTAATTTAAATCCAAGTTAGTTAACATATAGTGTCATAATTTCAGGGGTAGAATTTAGTAATTCATCACTTACGTACAGCACGCAGTGTTCATCCCAAGTGCCCTTCCTAATGCCCATCACCCATTTAGTGTATCCACCCACCCCAAATCTCTCCAGCAACCCTGTTTGTTCTCTGTATTTAAGAGTCTCTTCTGGTTTGCCTCCCTCTCTCTTTTTATATATTTTTGCTTCCCATACCCTTATGTTCATCTGTTGTGTTTCTTAAATTCCACATGAGTGAAATCTTATATTTGTCTTTCTCTGACTTATTTTGCTTAGCATAATACCCTCTAGTTCCATCCATGTTGTTGCAGATAACAAGAGTTCATTCTTTTTATTGCTGAGTAATATTCCATTGTTTATATATATATATACGCACATATATACACACCACATCTTCTTTATCCATCCATCAGTCGATGGACATTTGGGATCTTTCCATAATTTTACTATTGTGGATAATGTTGGTATAAACGTTGGGGTGCATGTGCCCATTCAAATGAACATTTTTGTATCCTTTGGGTAAACACCTAGTTGTGCAATTGCTGAGTCATAGGGTAGTTCTATTTTTAATTTTTTGAGGAACCTCCATAATGTTTTCCAGAGTGGCTGCACCAGTTTGTATTATCACCAGCAGTGCAAAAGTGTTCCCCTTGCTCTGCATCCTTGCCAATATCTGTTGTTTCCTGACTTGTTAATTTTAGCCGTTCTTACAGTTGTGAGGTGGTATCTCGTTGTAGTTTTGATTTGTGCTTCCCTGATGATGATGAGAGATATTGGGCATCTTTTCATGTGTCTGTTAACCACCTGGATGTTTTCTTTGGAAAAGTGCCTTTTGCCCATTTCTTCGCTGGTTTATTTGGTTTTTGGGTGTTGAGTTTGATAAGTTCTTTATAGATTTTGGAGACTAACCCTTTACTTCATATGTTATTTGCAAAAATCTTCTCCCAACTAAAGGTTGGTTGCCTTTTAGTTTTGCTAATTGTTTCCTTTGCTGTAGAAAGTTTTTATCTTGATGAGGTCCCAAGTACATTTTTGCTTTTGTTCCATACAAATTTTAGAATTGCTATTTTAGCTCTCTGAAGAATGCTGGTGTTATTTTGATAGGGATTACATTGAATTGTAGATTGCTTTGGATAATATCTACATTTTAACGATATTTGTTCTTCCAATCCATGAGCATGGAATGTTTTTCCATTTCTTTGTATCTTCTTCAATTTCTTTCATAAGCTTTCTATAGTTTTCAGTGTATAGATCCTTTGCCTTGTTGGTTAGGTTTATTCCTAGGTATATTATGGGGTTTGGTGCCATTGTAAATGGGGTCAATTCCTTGATTTCTCTTTCTACTACTTCATTTTATGTGTATAGAATTGCAACCAATTTGCGTACATGGATTTTATATCCTGTGACTTTGCTGAATCCATGTATCAGTTCTAGGAGGCTTTTTTGGTGGAGTTTTGAATTTTCCATGTAGAATATCATGTCATCTGTGAAGAGTGAAAGTTTGACTTCCTCTTGCTGATTTGTATGCCTTTGATTTCATTTTGTTGTTTGACAGTGGACATCCCTGTCATGTTCCAGACTTTAGGGAGAGAGTGCTCAGTTTTTCCCCATTGAGGTGCTCTGCACTTTTCATATATGGCTTTTATGATGTTAAGGTACGTTCCTTCTATCCAGACTTTCTTGAGAGTCTTTATTGAGAATGGATGCTACATTTTGTCAAATGCTTTTTCTGCATCTATTGAGAGGATCATGTGATTCTTCTCCTTTCTTTTATGTATCACATCGATTGATTTGTGAATATTGAACCAGCCCTGCAGCCCAGGAATGAATACCACTTGATTTTGGTGAATAATTCTCAATGTATTGTTAGATCTGCTTGGCTAGTATCTTGTTGAGAAATTTTGCATCCATGTTCATCAGAGAAATTGGTCTGTAATTCTCCTTTTTAGTGGGGTTTTCGTCTGATTTTGGAATCAAGGTAATGTTGGCCTCATAGAATTAGTTTGGATGTTTCCCTTCCATTTCTATTTGTTTGGAATAGCTTCAAAAGAATAAAAGTTAACTCTTGTTTAAATATTTGGTAGAATTACCCTGGAAAGCCATCTGGCCCTGGACTCTTGTTTGTTGGGAGATTTTTGATTACTGATTCAATTTCTTTACTGGTTATGGGTATGTTCAAATTTTGAATCCTGCGGAAGACCATGAATTGGGAAACTACAAGCAAGGATAAAACCATGTGTTCACAATCTAGGCAGAGGTGTAAAATAGATGAATACATATGCATGGTACAATAATAGTTGATATGGTAGATATTTTATGAAAAAAGTAGGCACAAGAAGGAAAGGAAACACATTAACATTTTATTTGTTGAACATAATTTATTGAGTTCTTGCTCTATCCAAAATACTAATGGTACATAAAACACAGTGCCTGCCCTCTTGGGGATTGCATTTTTTGAGCTCCTACTAAGTGTCAGGCAATCTTTCTTACATTCTTTACTTTTAAATATACATGGTTTCAGTTAATATTCCAATAAATCTGGGTAGTATAATTTTGAAGTCTACTTCTTCAAATTTCAGCAATAATTAGAATTTTTAAAACAATTCATAGACATTTCCTTATGCAGATATATAAAAGGACATGGTGAAAAATGATGAGAAAATTTAGGTTAAAAGAGGTTAAGTGCTTTGTTAAAAGTTTATAGCAAAGGTGAAATTCAGATCCAATGTCTATTTTGATTCCACTGTCTCCTATATACCTTTATATAATGCAGCTTCCTCTGGGGCCAATTCCAAACTGACTTCACAATCAAACCACATTTTAAGAGTTGAGTGGGACAAAAGTACAATAGATGGGGCGCCTGGGTGGCTCAGTCGGTTAAGTGTCCGACTTCAGCTCAGATCATGATCACACGGTTTGTGGGTTCGAGCCCCGCGTAGGTCTCTGTGCCGACCGCTAGCTCAGAGCCTGGAGCCTGTTTTGGATTCTGTGTCTCCCTCTCTCTCTGACCCTCCCCTACTCATGCTGTCTCTCTCTCTCTCAGAAATAAATTTTTTAAAAGTTAAAAAAAACCCAAAAGTGCAATAGAGGGAAAAAAAGATTATTGCTTATGTAATAAATCCCACAGAAAGAACCTAGTTTTCAGTCATTAAGGTAACATGATTCAGTTGTCCAGACATAATGAGAAAGTTCTTAATACAATTTTAGCCTATCAAATTAGAAAGGCCAACATTTAGGAATATTTTTTTTAAGTTATCACCATGACTTTTATTTTTACCTCCTGCAATTAAACAGAGCACTTCAGTTCAACAAACTTTAACTGAGACATCATGTACCAAGAAGTATGCTAAATACTAGAAATACATGTTCTCAAAGAATTCAAATAATATACATAATTGATTCATAAAAATACATGCAGGTGTAAGAGTCATCAGGTCCTGGATTTTGTAACAATTCTGGTTTTAATACAATTCATATGACTTCACCTTTGTGACTTTCATCTGTAAAATTATGAGGCTGTATTAGCTGATCTTTAAGAAAAAATTTTATTAACTTGCAGTATTGAAATCTATCAAAAAGTTTGCTTTAAGTGATTACTTTTGTCTTTCAAATTTTGCTGCATTCTATTGTTTGGTACTTGATAGTGAGGAATAACACTGTTATCATTTGCTTTCTCTTGGTTGGCAGATGCTGGCATCGATAACAGATAGAAATTGTACCACATTTGTATTGCACAAGGAGGGCCATACTCTAGGAAACTCTCTTCATTATATAATCATGTTGAAATGAATATAAATGTCCATTAACCAAGTGTTTGGAGATTTCTTCCCAGAATCACTGGACTAAAACGTTGATTCCTTAAAATCAGTAATATATATAGGGCTATATAAGAATCACTTGAGAGTGTCAGCTGTTAATGTAGCTTCCTGGCCTACAAAGTCATGTTTCTTTTTTATTTTAGAGAGAGAGAAAGAGTATTCACTCATGAGCTGGGGAGAGAAGCAGAGGGAGCGAGGGAGCGAGGGAGCGAGAGAGAGAGAGAGAGAGAGAGAGAGAGAGAGAGAATCTTAAGCAGGCTCCATGCTCAGTGCGGGGCTCAGCATGGGGCTCGATGCAGAACTCAATCTCACAAACCATGAGATCATGATCTGAGCTGAAATCAAGAGTCAGACATTTAACCAACTGAGCCACCCAGGCACCCCAACGAAGTCACATTTTGAAGAGTGGATGAAGAGGATCTGTATTTGTAGCAAGGGACCTAGATGATGCTTATAAGCTTAGAAAATACTGGAAAAGACTGTGAAAAAGTATTTAAATCCCCAATATCAAATTAGGATCAGATTTAATCCTAAATTAGGATCTGATTTTTCAATCTATAATAGTGCCTACCGGAGTTAACAATATAAGCTGTCAGAATGTTTTTTAGTAGATATAGCCTAAATTTTTCATTCTGTAGTTTCAAGGCCGTTTACTATCCCTAGTAACTGGTTCCCTATAATTCTGGGCTTCATGACTCTAGGATATACTGCTATCAAGGCCTAATTTCAGTTGCCAGTTTGTAAAAGCAATGCAAATGGAATCTGTCACTAGACAGAGACCATAAGCCTCATTGTTTTCAAACATTATTCAAAGCTTACTTTCATTTGATGAGCCATACAAGTTTTTTTTAGTTATACAAATAATGCATTATCAGTAATAGAAAAATCAGAACATGCAAGTAAGTAGTAAGGAACATATAAAACTCAGCTTTAATCCTACCATTTAGGATATATACCTCACAAGACTTTATATATACGTGTATAGATGTGTGTGTGTGTATATATATATATATACACATGTATGTATGTGTGTAGAATTACTTTATTTTTTTAATATTTTTATTTCTTTCTAGGAGAGAGAGAGAGAGAGACAGGGTGAGCAGGGGAGGGTCAGAGAGAGAGGGAGATACAGACTCTGAAATAGGCTCCAGGCTCCGAGCCGGCAGTCAGCACAGAGCCCGACGTGGGGCTCGAGCCCACGAACCGCGAGATCATGACCTAAGCGAAAGTCGGACGCTTAACCGACTAAGCCACCCAGGCGCCCCTAGAATTACTTTAAATGTTTTCTGAGTGCTTATAGTTTATGAGGCTGTATGGGAAGTTAATTATACCATGGAGAAGATCACCAGTAAATTAATCACTTACAAAATTATTTCTCCTCAAAAATCCCTCCCTGCTTAGCAATACCCTCCATCACATCATTGGTCATTTGTTGACTACTGAGTGCTTACAATGCGAAAATTACAAATTAATTACAAGGTAAAATTATAAATGTTTCAAAAGATAACAGGATTTCATAAAACTGAAAATGGTGTTGGATACCTGCTTTAACAGCTACAGCCACTGATATGTGAATTAGATCACTTAAAAATTGAAATGAAGAAAATCTACATGGACGATGAGTGATAAGAATTTTGATATCAAATTGATAAGGAATCTTTAAAAGAAATGATAAACTGTTCAAATGTTTTGGCAAAGTTGTCCTTTTTATGCTAGGAGAATAAAAAGTGTGGTGAAGGATACTGTATCATGGTAATTCTTTTTTTGGAGCAATGCCCCAAATTCCCCAATTAGTTCATTCTTTGTCCATTTTAAAAATTAGTGCATAACTGCAGTTAAAACCTAAAATCTTTTAAGTATGAGATTAGCAAGCATATTTTCACAATTTTTGGCTTATTTTTCTAGGTAAACTCCTAAGGAAACCTTTTTTATTTTCCATTTGTGATGAAATGTTCTTCCCTTTTAAGTCAGATCTCTTCAGGTATCATTTTAAGTACTAGTTGTCCTTAGATAATGAAGACTTCCTGTGTATAAGTGTACATTGTATTGTTTTTGTTTTATTTAAATATAAGTGACATATTATATTAGTTCCAGGATACAGCATGATGATTTGATATTTGTATGTATTATGAAGTGACCACCACAGCAAGTCTAGTTAACATCCATCACCACAAATAGTTACATTTTTTTTCTTGTGATGAGAAGTTTTATTTTTTTTAATTGTTTTTAAATGTATTTATTTTTGAGACAGAAAGAGATAGAGCATGAACTAGCAAGGGGCAGAGAGAGAGGGAGACACAGAATCCAAAGCAGGCTCCAGGCTCTGAGCTGTCAGCACAGAGCCCGATGCGGGGCTTGAACTCACAAATTTTGAGATCATGATCTGAGTTGAAGTTGGATGCTTAACCAACTGAGCCACCAGGTGCTCCAAGAACTTTTAAGATCTACTCTCTCAGTAACATTCAAATATACAATACAGTATTATTAGGTATGGTCACCATGCTATATATTACATCCCCAGGACTTTCTTATTTTATAACTGGAAGTTTGTACTTTTTGACTATATTCACCTATTCAGCCTACCTATATCCCCCACCTCTGTCAACTACCAATCTGTCCTCTGTATCTCTGAGTTTGTTTGTTTGTTTGTTTTTAGATTCCACATATAAGTGAGATCATACAGTATTTGTCTTTCACTGCCTGACTTATTTCACTCAACATAATGGCCTCAAGATCCATCCATGTTGTACAAATGACAAGATTTCCTTCTTTTCATGGCTGAAATATATAATATTCCGTTGTGTATATATTCACCACATTTACTTTTCCATTCATCCATTAATGATACTTTAGGTTGGTTCCATGTCTTGGTTATTGTAAATAATGCTGTGATGAACATTGAGATGCATATATCTTTTGAGATAATGATTTTGTTTCCTTTGGATAAATGCTCAGAAGTAGAATTGCTGGATCATATGGCTCTATTTTTAATATTTTGAGGAACCTCCATACTGTTTTCCATAGTGACTGCACCAATATACATTCCCACCAACAGTGCACAAGGGTTCTTTTTTCTCTATATCTTTGCCAACATTTGATATTTCTTGTCCTTCTATAATAACCATTCTAGCAGGTATGAGGTAAAATCTCATTGTGATTTTGATTTCTTTGATGGTTAGTGATGTTAGTAATTTCATGTACCTGTTGGCCATTTGAGTATCCTCTTTGAAAAAACTTCTGCGGTGTTCTTCTGCCCATTTTTAATTGGATTATTTGTTGGTTTTGTTTGGTCATTGCTTTGTATAAGTTACTCATATATTTTGGTCATTGCTTTGTATGAGTTGCTCATATTTTAGATAATAAACTCTTATCAGATGTGTGGTTTTCAAATATTTTCTGCCATTCCATAGGTTTCATTTTCATTTTGTCATCACTTCTTTTGCTGTGCAGAAGCTTTTTAGTTTGATACAGTCTTAACTTACTTTTCATTTTCTTGCTTGAGCTTTAGGTGTTATATCTAAAAATTCATGCCAAAATCAAGGTCAAGGAGCTTTTCCCCTTTGTTCTCTTCTAGGAGTTTCATGGTTTCAGGTCTGACATTTAATCTTTAATCCATTTTGAGTTATTTTCTTATGACTGGTGTAAGATAGGACTATAGTTTCATTCTTATGCATGAGAAAATCCAATTTTCCCAGCACCGTTTATTGAAGAGACTGTCTTTTCTCCATTTAGTATTATTGACTCTCTTGTCAAATGTTAGTAGACAATACATATATTTCTGGGATCTTGATTATGTTCTATTGGTCTGTCTGTTTTGTGCCACTACCATACTGTTTTGATTATGATAGCATTGTAATACTGTTTGTAATCAGGAGGTATGATGTCTCCTGCCTTGTTCTTTCTCAGGATTTTCTTGTCTATTTGGGGTCATTTTGTCAAATGAATTTCAAGGGTTTTTTTTTTTTTTTTCTGTGAAAGTTGCCATTAAAATCTTGATGGAGATTACATTGAATCTATATATAGTTTTGAATATATAATATGAATATTTTAATAATATTAAATCTTTCAACATGGAATATCTTTCCATTTATTTGTGTTTTCTTCAATTTCTTTTATCAGTGTCTTAGAGTTTTAAGTTTCGGGTTTCTTTTGCCTCCTTGGTTAAATCTATTCCCAATTATTTTATTAGTTTTTGGACCCTTGAATTTGTTGATTAGATCTAATAGATTTTTTTGATAAAGTCTTTAGGTTTTTATATATAAAATCATGTCATCTGAAAATAGATAATTTTTACTTCTTTTCTTATCTTGATGCCTTTTATTTCTTTTTGTTGCCTGATTGCTCTGGGTAGGACCTCCACTATATCAGTGTGGTAGGTAGAAAGGTACACAAGACTTCCACTACAACAGTGCCATAAATGATATAGATATAGATAGATCACATTTTGTTTATCCACTTATCTGTCAATTGAGACTTGAGTTGCTTCTACATTTTAACTATTGTGAATAAATCTTCTATGAGCATTGGTGTAAAACTATCTCTTTGAGACCCTGCTTTCAATTCTTTTGGGTATAGATCCAAAGTGAAATTGCTGGATAATATACTTCTATTTTTATTTTTTTGAGGAACTGCCATATTGTTTTCCACAGTGGTAGTTCCATTTTACATTCCCATCAAGCCTGCACAGGATTCTAATTTCTGCACATCATCACCAACACTTATTTTCTGTTCTTTTGGAATTAGTCCTCATAATAAGTGTGAGTTTTGATTTGCATTTCTCTAATGATTCATGATATTGAACATCTTTTCATGTTCATACTGGCCATTGGTGTATCTTCTTTGGATAAAATGTGTGTTCAAGGGCTTTACCCATTTTTGTATCTGGTTGTTCATTGTTATTGTTGAGTTTTATGCATTCTCTCTATATTCTGGATATTGATCCCTTATCAGATATATGATTTGCCAAATATTTTCTACCATTCTCTGAGTTGCCTTTCACTCTGTTGATATTGTCTTTTGATGCACAGAATTTTAAATTTTTATGAAGTCAAATATGTCTATTTTTCTTTTGTGTTTATGTCTTTGGTGTCATATCCTAAAACCATTGTCAAATCCAATGTCATGAGGCTTTTTCCCCTATGTTTTTTTAATTTTTTAATGTTTATTTATTTTGAGGCAGAGAGAGAACAGGGGAGGGGCAGAGAGAGATGGAGAGAGAGAGAAAATCCCATGTAGGCTCCACATTGTCATAGCAGAGCCCAACATGGGGCTCAAACTCACAAACCATGAGATCATGACCTGAGCCAAAATTAAGTCAGACCCTTAACTGACTGAGTGACCTAGGCACCCCTCTCCTATGTTCTTTTCTAAGAGTTGTATAGTCATGTCTTACATTTAGATATTTTATCTATTGTGAGTTAATTTTGTATATGGTGTTACGGTCCAACTTCATTCTTTTGTATGTGGATATTTAGTTTTCTCAGCACCACTGATTTTTTTTATTTTTTAAATTTTATTATTATTTTTTAAGTTTATTTTTATTTTTTTCTTTAATAGTTTCTTGTCAAGCTGGTTTCCGTATAACACCCAGCCAGTGCTCATCCCCACAAGTGCCCTCCTCCATGCCCATCACCCCCCTTCCCCTCTCCCCCATACCCATCAGCCCTCAGTTTGTTCTCAGTATTCAAGAGTCTCTCATGGTTTGTTTCCCTGCCTCTCCCTAACTAATTTTCTCCTTCTTCAACCACATCGTCCTCCGTTAACTTCCTCCTAATCCACCTATATGTGCAAACATATGGTATTTGTCCTTCTCTGCCTGACTTATTTCGCTCAGCATAACACCCTCAAGTTCCATCCATGTTGCTACACATGGCCAGGTTTCATTCTTTCTCATTGCCAGGTAGTATTCCATTGTATAGATAAACCACATCTTCATGATCCATTCGTCCACTGACGGACACTTAGGCTCTTTCCATGTTTTGGCTATTGTTGAGAGTGCTGCTATGAACATTGGGGTCCATGTGCCCCTATGCATCAACATTCCTGTATCCTTTGGGTAAATTCCTAGCAGTGCTATTGCTGGGTCATAGGGGAGTTCTATTGTAAATTTTTTGAGGAACCTCCATACTGTTTTCCAGAGGGGTTGTACCAGCTTACGTTCCCACCAACCGTGTAGGAGGGTCAGCAACGTTTATTTAAAAGACTGTCCTTTCCCCCACTAAATGGTTTTGATGCTTTTCTCAAAAATCACTTGACCATGTGTAGCAACATGGATGGACCTTGAGGGTGTTATGCTGAGCGAAATAAGTCAGGCAGAGAAGGACAAATACCATATGTTTGCACGTATAGGAGGATTAGGAGGAACTTAACGGAGGACCGTAGGGGAGAAGAAGGGGGGAAATAGTGGGGGAGAAGGAGGGAGGCAAACCATGAGAGACTCTTGAATGCTGAGAACAAACGGAGGACTGATGGGTGTGGGGGAGAGGGAGGTGATGGGCATGGAGGAGAGCACTTGTGGGCATGAGCACTGGGTATTCTATGGAAACCAACTTGACAATAAACTATTTGTAAAAGAAAAAAATCACTTGACCATATGCATGACAGTTTATTTCTGGGCTCTTTACCCTATTCCATTGGTCTATATGTCTTTCTTTATGCCAGCACCACACTGGATTTGATTTGCATTTCCCTAATGATTACTGATAAGTACCTTTTTATATACTTGTTGGCCATTTGTGTATCTTCTTTGGAGAAATGTCTGTTTAGTTCCTTAGCTCATTTTTAATCTGGTTATTTGTATTTTTTGCTATTGAGTTGTTTGGGTTTCTCATATATTTTATATATTAACATTTTATTAGATGTATGGTTTGCAAATTCCATAGGTTTTATACTCACTCTACTGATTATTTCCTTTGCTTTGCAGAAACTTTTTGGTTTGATGCAATTTGACTTGTCTATTTTGCTTGTGTTACCTTTTATTTGTTAACTTGACAAACTAAAGAAGACCCAGGTAGTTGGTAATCATTATTTCTGGGTATGTCTGTGAGGGTGCTTCTATAAAAGATTAACAATTGATTCAATAGACTGAGTGAAGAGATCTGCAACAATGCAGAGGGGAATATCTGATCTTTTAGGGGCCCAAGTGGGACCAGAAGGGACAATTCTCTTTCTTCTCAAGCTGAGATGCCCATCTTTTCCTGCCCTTGGACATTGGGGGTCCTGGTTCTTGGGTCATTGGGCTCCAGGACTTATAACAGTGGCCCCTTGGAACTCAGGCCTTGAGTGTCAGAGTGGGAGTTACACCGTTTGTCCCCCTGGTTATCAGGCCTTCAGACATGGACTGAATTATACCACTGGTGCTCCTGGTTCTCCAGTTCTTAGACATCAGATTATAGGACTTCTTGGCCTCCATATCTATATAAGCCAATTCCTATAAGCAATCTCCTCATATATCTCTATCTTTAATCTATATGTAAGTGTATATCATCTATATCTATATATATCTATATCATCATTATCTATTCTATTAGTTTTGTTTCTCCAGAGAACTGCGACTAATACAGGGTCATGTCCAAAAATAAATAAATAAATAATTGCACAGACCAATGTCAAAAAGCTTTATGTTTTCTTCAAGTAGTTTCATACTTTCAGGTTCTACATTTAAGCATTTAATTAACTTTGGGTTAATTTTTATATATAGTATGATATAAGGGTCCAATTTCATTATTTTGCATGTGGATATCCAGTTTTCTCAGCACCACTTATTGAAGAGATTATTTTATCTCATTGCACATTTTTGCACCCTTGTCAAAGATGAGCTGACTATAAATGTATGGATTTATTTCTAGACTCTCTATTCTGCCTCATTTATATAGATGTCTGTTTTTATGCCAGTATCTTACTGTTTTGATTACTGTAGCTTTGTAATAACTTTTGAAAGCAAGAAGTCTGATACCTCCATCTTTGTTCATCTTGCTCAAGCTTGCTTTGGCTATTCAGGGTCTTTTCTAGTTCCATATTAATTTTAGGATTGTTTTTCCTATTTCTGTGAAAAAATATAATTGAAATTTTCATAGGAATTGCATTTAATCTATATATGACTTCAGGTAGTGTGGACATTTTAACAATATTAATTCTTCCAATCCATGGATACAGGATATCTTTGTATTCATTTGTCTTCTTTGGTTTCTGTTATCAATGTTTTATAGTTTCCAATGTACAGGTCTTTTGCCTCCTTTGTTAAATTTATCCCTAAGTATTTTTGATACTATTGCAAATGAGATTGTTTTCTTAATTTTTTTTTTGGATATTTGGTTGTGTATAGAAATGCAACTGATTTTTTGTGTTGTTATTGTATCCTGAAATTTTACTGAATTCATTAGTTCTAAGAGTGTTTATAGGTGGGGTCTGTGGATTTTCTATATATAAAATCATATTATCTGCCAAAAAAGTATATTTTTACTTCTACCTTATTTGGATATCTTCCATTTCTTTTTCTTGCCTAATTACTCTAAGTCTTCCAGTACTATGTTGAATTAAAGTGGTGAGAGTGGGCATCCTTGTCTTTTTCCTGACCTTAGAGGAAAAGCTTTTAGCTGGTGACTATTTTACTGTTACTATGATAATTAGCTATGGGCTTGTCATATATACCCTTTTTTATGTTGAAGTACATTGTTGATTCACAAACTCAGGAACTTCTTGGGTGTAATCTGAAGACAGCCCCTATGTATGTGGAGGACGAGGAGAGACCAAAGAAAGAGGCAGACCACTCCATATTGTTATATGGCAGATTTAATAAGGCAATTTATATATGAGTGGCCACAAGATGAATAGATCTCCTCACCCACCTGCCAAATCTTAAAATTTTATAATGATGCCTTAACTGGGTTCAGTCACATATACTGTCCATATCACTATCTCAAGGCTATGTCTTCAGGATAGCTTCTGGGACAGAAGAAGGCAAGCAGAGTGCACAAAGGACTGGGGAGGGGATGAGTGGCCTCTGATTGCTGGGGCCCAGCTCATGGGTAAACCAGTGGTCACATCGTCTCAATGACCTCCCCCAACATACATTCCTTTGATACATAATTTATTGAGAGTTTTTATCATGAAGGAATGTTTAATTTTGTCAAATGCTTTTTCTATATCTATTGAGATGATCACATAATATGTACTCTTCGTTCTGTTACTGTAGTGTATCACATTTATTGATTTGTATATGTTGAACCATCTTGCATAATAGGGATCAATCCCACTTGATCTTCAGTTTGCTAGTATTTTGTTGAGGATTTTTACATCTGTGTTAATCAGGGATATTGACCTGTAATTTTCTTTTCTTGTAGTATCCTTGTCTGGCTTTGGTATCAGAGTAAAGCTGACTTCATAAAATGAATTTGGCAGTGTTCCATCCTCTTCAGTATTTTTTGGAAGAGGTTGAGAATTGGCATTTATTGGCATTTTTTTGTCTCTAATGTTTGGTAGAATATACCAGTAAAATCCATCTAATCTTGGGCTTTATCTGTTGGAGATTTTGATTACTGATAGGCTCCTTATTCATTATTCATTATCAAAATCTATTCAGATTTTCTATTTCTTCCTGACTCAGTCTTGGTAGGTTGTATGTTCCTAGGTATTTACCCATTTATTCTAGGTTAATAAATGTGTTGGCCTATAATTGTTCATAGTCGTGCAATACGATCCTCTGTATTTCCATAGTATCAATTACATTGTCTACTCTTTATTTCTTTCATTTTATTTCTACTATTTATTTCTACTATTCATTTTATTTCTTTGAATCTAATCTCTTGTGTTCTCGATAGTCTAGCTAGTTTAGATAGGCTTGTCAATTTTGTTTATCTTTTCAAAAAACAGCTCCTAGTTGTATTGATTATTTTTTTAAAAATTTTTTAATGTTTTATTTATTTCTAGGAGAGAGAGAGAGACAGCGTGAGCAGGAGGGTCAGAGAGAGAGGGAGTCACAGACTCTGAAACAGGCTCCAGGCTCTGAGCTGGCAGTCAGCACAGGGCCCGACGCGGGGCTCGAACCCACGAACCGCGAGATCATGACATGAGCGAAAGTCGGACGCTTAACCGACTAAGCCACCCAGGCGCCCCTGTATTGATTATTTTTATTATTTTTGAATTTATTTCTGCTCTAGTCTTTATTATTTCCTTCCTTTTGCTGACTTGGGCTTTGTTTTTTCTAGTTCCTTGAGGTGTAAAATTAGGTCACTTATTTGAGATTTTTTCTGTAATGTAGGCATTTATCCCTGTAAACTTCTTTCTTAGAACTTACTGCATCCCATAAGCTTAGTATTTTATGTTTCCATTTTAATTTGTCTCAAGATATTTTTTGATTTCCCACTTGAATTTTTTGATCCATTGGTTGTTTAGGAGTGTGTTGCTTAATTTCCACATATTTGTGAAATTTCCAGTTTTCTCCTCATTACTGATTTATAGTTTCATATCATTGTATTTGGGAGAGATACTGATATGATTTTAATCTGCTTAAGTTTATTGAAAATTGTTTTGTGACCCAACATATGATCTGTCGTGGAGAATGTTCCATGTGCTTTTGAAAAGAACGTGTATTCTGCCATTGGATGGAATATTTTGTATATATCTGTTAGGTCCATTTGATCTATACTGTTATTCAAGTACTCTGTGTCCTTATCCATTTTCTATATGTATGATCTGTCTATTGTTCTAAGTGGGCTATTGAAGTCTCCTACTCTTATTTTATTACTGCTATCTCTGTTTTCATTTCTGTTAATATTTTCCTTTCATATTTAGATGCTCCAATGTTGGTAGCTTACATATGTACAATTGATATATCCTCTTTATGAATTTATTCCTTTATCATTATATAATGACCTTCTTGATCTCTTCTGACAGTTTTTAACCTAAAGTCTATTTTCCTGATATGAGTATAGCCACCCCTGCTCTCTTTCAGTTATTTTCTTTTTTTTCCTTTTTTTAAATTTCTTTTAATGTTTTATTTATTTCTGAGAGAGAGAGAGAGAGAGAGAGAAAGTGTGAGCAGAAGAGGGTCAGAGAGAGAGGGAGGTACAGAATCTAAAACAGGCTCCAGGCTCTGAGCTAAGCATCAGCACAGAGCCTGATGTGCGGCTTGAACCCATGAACTGTGAGATCATGACCTGAGCCAAAGTAGGACACTCAATCAACTGAGCCACCCAGGCGCCCCTCTTTCAGTTATTTTCATGGAGTATCTTTTCCATCTTATCACTTTCAGCCTACGTGTGTCCTTAAAGTTTAAGTGAAGCTCTTGTAGTTAGATCTTGTGGGTTTTTAAAAATATTTTTAGCCACCCTGTCTTTTGATTAGAAAATTGTAATCAATTTAGGTTTTTTTCACTTGCAAATTCAAAACAAGTTTATTGTGCACTATGTGAAGTTTTGGGGACACAGAGAAAACAGTCCCAACCTCAAGTTCACAGTGCCAGCAATCTATTTTTATAGCAATGTTTGAACCATCTCCAGTTTTACAGATGAGGAGAGCAGTAGTCTGGCCAGAAATAATATCCAGTTAACCATGTAGCTGGGGAACTTAAATCTAGGCTGTCAGTATCCTTTCAGCTATAGCATAAAGTCTCTTAGATAACACTTATGATGCTCCTGGTAATGATCTAGGTACTTTACAGATATCACCTCATTTAATTCTCTCAACAGTCCTAGGAGACAGGTACCATCATCCCCATTTTACAAATGAGGAAACAGGCACTGAGACTAATTTTCCCACATTCACAGAGCTATTTATGGCAAAGCTAGGATTTCAATCCCAGAAATTCTGGCTCTTTACTACATTATACTGCCTCCTGGTAAGTTTTTCTTGTTTGTTTGTTGTTAATTCTTTTTTAAAGAGGGAGGGGGAAACCAGCTCTTAAAGACAGTACCCTTTTAAGCAGAGAAGAAGTATAGTAATGTTGAAGCAAAGTCATGGAAAATGGATTTGGCAAAGCACACAGATGCCAGTGTCTAGAGATCTTTGATTGACTAACTGATCATTCTGACGTTCTCTAAACCAGGAGCCATCAACCATTTTTTTCCTACAACCCCTCGTAAGAAATAATTCTATATTGCAACCAAGTACCTGCAGATACACACATACACAAACTTTAGTTATAGATTCATGATTGTAAGCTGAAAACTTAAATTTCTTAAAAGAATACCTCTCATTCCTTGTGCCATGCATGCTGAGAGTTTTTATTCTATTTCACTTTTTTAAAACGTTTATTCATTTTTGAGAGAGAGAGAGAGAGAGAGCGCAGAAGAGAGAGAGACACAGAATCCAAGGCAGTTTCCAGGCTCTGAGCTGTCAGCACAGAGCATGATGCGGGACCTGAACCCATGAACCACAAGATCACAACCTGAGCCAAAGTCAGACCAACTGAGCCACCCAGGAAGCCCAATTTCATTTAGTGTTTTTTTTAAAAAAATTTTAACATTTATTCATTTTTGAGAGAGAAATAGACTGCGATTGGGAGAGGGGCAGAGAGAGAGACACACAGACACACACAAAACCCAAAGCAGGCTCCAGGCTCTGAGCTGTCAGCACAGAGCCCAGCGCAGGGCTCGAACCCACAAGCGGTAAGATCACGAACTGAGCTGAAGTCAGACGCTTAACCGACTGAGCCACCCAGGTGCTCTTCGTTTAGTTCTTTAAAGGCTGATTTAACCCCTTAAATTGATTTCATGATCCACACTAATGGGTGGTAACCCAGTATGAAAACACATTAGGCACAACATGAAACAAGTAGTAGTCACACACACACACACACACACACACACACACACACACACACACACACACACACACAAAACAGTGATGTGGTTTGAAAGATACAGTTAAGCAGCAACAGAAATTATCAGGAAAAAAAGGAGACCAGGTGGGAGAATACAACAATACAGGAAGTGAATGAGAATGGAGAGAACATTTCAGAAGATTTTGTTTAAGACAGAATACTCTGAACTTACTGACTGGATATGCAGGGAAAGGAAGAGGGCAGAACCAGAGATAATGCTGTGATTTCTAGCCCACGTGACTGAGCAAATGAAGTGACTTTAAAAGGAATGGGGAATTCAGGGGAAGAGGCAAGTAGTACACTTTTATTTTATTTTTTTAATGTTTTTATTTATTTCTAGGAGAGAGAGAGAGACAGCATGAGCAGGGGAGGGTCAGAGAGAGAGGGAGTCACAGACTGAAACAGGCTCCAGGCTCTGAGCTGGCAGTCAGCACAGAGCCCGACGCGGGGCTCGAACCCACGAACCGCGAGATCATGACCTAAGGAAAGTCGGACGCTTAACCGACTAAGCCACCCAGGCGCCCCAAGTAGTACACTTTTAAAGTTAAGAGAAAAAAAAGACCCAAGAGGAAGAGAAGTTCCACAGGGGAGCACATTAAAAGTGGTAGATGCCACTGAGATGGAAAGATGACTGAGAAAAAAGCACTGGATTTAGCCAATAAGAGTGAGTGGCGGGAGAAGCCAAATTCAAACAAGTTAAGCAGGGAGTGATGGTAAGAAAGTGAAATAAATTTAAGATCGTTCCAGCCCCTCTCTGAAGGTGTCTTGTCCCAGAAATGTTGGTTGGATTAGTAGGCACATGGCTCTGGCTCGTGCTTGCTTGCTTGCTCTCTCTCTCTGGTGTGTGTGTGTGTGTGTGTGTGTGTGTGTGTGTGTGTGTGCGCGTGTGTGTGCGTGTGTGCGTGCGCGCGCGCATGTGCCTGCTCTTAGCCCTAGGTAAGTGTCCTAGCAGTTCCAAGCTAAAATCTGCTTGTTGGTCTCTTCCGTACTGTTGGTACCTGGTACCAGTGCCTGGCTTGTCCCTGCCACAGCCCTAGCCTGGATATGAGAACTAAGGCAGTGAGTACTTCCTGGGCAGTGAGGTGGGCATTGAGTATAATCAGGCAATGCCTTCTCCAAAGAGCACGTCCATGCAATTGCCAAGCAATTGGAAGTTGGTGAAATGGGCCTTCTTGCAGCTTACTGCCTGAAGGTCAAAGGTCCTCATCGACTCCAAACCTGCTTCACAGACCAAAGTCCAAGCCCAGCTAAGGCTGCTGCCATAGTGACCTCTGCCCCAGAAGTAATCAGCTTAGGTTTAAAGTAGTTATTGATAGGTAAGCACTTACTACTGCCATTTTGTTAATTGTTTTATGGTAGTTTTATAGTTCCTTTTTTTCCTTCCTCTCTTGCTGTCTTCCTTTGTGATTTAATTGCTTTTTTGTAATGGTGTCCTTTGATTCCTTTCTCTTTACCTTTTGTGTCCACTAGAGGTGTTTTCTTTGTGGTTAATATTAGGGTTACAAAAATATCTTAACAGTTTATTTTAAGCTGATTAAAACTTTCCTTCAGAGACACCTGGCCGGCTCAGCTGGTTAAGTGTTTGACTCTTGATTTCAGCTCAGGTCATGATCTCATGGTTCGTGAGAACCGCATCAGGCTCTGTGCTGACAGTGCAGAACCGGCTTGGTATTCTCTCTTTTCCTCCCTCTCTCCCTCTCTCTCATTTCCCCTCTCTCTCTTAAAATAAATAAGTAAGCTTTAAAAAGAATTTTACTTCAATTACATACAAAACTCTGTACTTTTACTTCCATACCACATTGTATGTTACTGAAGTCACAATTTATCTTTTTATGATATGTGTTCATTATCAAAGTATTATAGATCTATTTGTTTTTAATACCGTTGTCTTTTAACTGCTATACTAGAGTTAAAAGTCATCTAAGCACCACCATTACAGTATTAGAGTATTCTGAATTTGACTATATACTGATCCTTTTCATTGAGTTTTATACATTCATATGTTTTCATATTATAAATTAGCATCCTTTCATTTCAACTTAAGGAATTACCCTTAGCACTTCTTGTAAGGCAAGTCTAGTGGTGATAAACTCCCTATTTGTTTTTTTTTTTTAAGTCTTTATCTCTCCATTTCTGAAGGACATCTCTGCTAAGTACACTATTCTAGTTTGGCAGGGGTTTTTTTCTTTCAGCATTTTGAACGTATCATCTCACTATTTCCTGATCTGTAGGGTTTCTGCTGAGAAAATCACTGATAGACTAATGGTGTTTCTCTTATATATGATGAGTTGCTTTTCATTTACTGCTTTCAAATTTTTCTTTTTGTCTTTGAGTTTTGAGAATGTGTTTATAATGTGTCTCAGTTTAATCTTTGGATTGATCCTGTTTGACTATTTGAGCTTCATGCATCAGGAAGTCCATGTTCCACCCATAATTTGGGAAGTTTTCTGTCATTATTTATTTAAAAAAACCTGCTCTTTCTCTCTTCTTCTTTGAGTCGCATAATGAATATATTAGTTTGTTTCAGAGTTCCCTATAAAACCAAAAGGCTTTTTTCACTCTTTATTCCTCTGCTTCCCTACATTGGATAATTTCACATGATCTGTTTTCAAGTTCACAAATTGTTTCTTCCATTTGACAATTTTGCTTTGAAGCTCTCTATTTCATCTTTCATTTCTTTCATCATTTTCTTCAGCTCCAGAATTTCTGTTTTTTAATGATGTATTTTTTCTTTGTTGAAATTCTTTTGTTCATGCACTGTTTTCCTGTTCTCATTGCATTGCTTGTGTTTTCTTGTGTCTTTCTGACCTTCCTTAAGAGAATTATTTTTAATTATTTATCAGACTACTTGTAGATCTCCATTTCTTTGGAGTTGGTTACTGGGAAATTATTGCACTCCTTTACTAGTGTTATGTTTCCTTAATTTTTCATATTCCTTGAATTCTTGCGTTTCCATCTTTGCATTTGAAGCAGTCACTTCTGGTCTTTACTGATTGGCTCTAGTGGTCTCTTAGACCTTTCCTGTGGATCCTTTTCTTCCCTCTTAGGGGAGAGTCTTTTCTCTTTTCTCAATCCTGCATGGCTGGGCCATGTGCTGAGAGCCTCCCACTTACTCTCCCTAGGCAGGGCTCTGAAGCATTCAAGGTTATGTGTTTTCTCCCAACAGAGCAGAGTTCAGCCACCTATATGTGCTTATGCACATCTGTAGAGGCTTGAGTGTGTATTTTGTGAGGTTGTGAAGGTAACCATCTCTGAGGGGGTATATATGTAGATCTAGTCAGCAATTGTGGATAATTGGGAGAGACGCAGGTGATATATCTTACAAGGTTTGTTTGTGGGCTTCCTGGAAGATTATGCCAGGTAAGTAGTAGAATCCATGACTCTTTGTTGACTTCAACTTTCCAGTTACTCTGAGTCCCCACCTCTTTTCCCTTGTCCTTGCTGCCCCCTGACTACTCAGGTACTAAGTGTTATGGTGGGATGAGAGTGGAGCAGCTAAGGAAGTCAGATACTCACTTTACCCCATGGGAGAAATCATAGGCTGAGAGGATCTATCTTGGCACTGAGCTGTTTGGGGAGAGCTTATATAGTTAAAGAGAAACTGTTTTTGTTTGCCTCTTCTGTGAGTCTACTCTCAGATTTTTGGCTTCAAAGAGATGCTATAACCTCTCTGTGGATTTCTGTACTTTCACAAAGGTATTCTTATCTGTGGGTGGTTGTCATAATCTGTTTCTTTGTGGAAGAGGAAGGCTAAAACTTCTATTCTACCATCTTGCTGACATTACTTACCTGAGGATTTAAAACCAGATTTGTCTTGGGGTGCCTGGGTAGCTCAGTTGGTTGAACATCTGACTCACGATTTCAGCTCAGGTCATGATCTCACAGTTTGTGGTTCATTGGGCTCCCTGCCCATGGCACAGAGCCTTCTTGGGATTCTCTCTCTCTCTCTCTCTCTCTCTTCTTTTCATCTGTACACTTTCTCTCTGTCTTTCAAAATAAATAAATAAACTTAAAAAATTAAATAAAAGCAGGTCTGTCTCAATCAAACATCATGTTCTTTGAACTCTATAGCACTACCTTATTTGCTGATTATATCCACTTAAAATATGCATATGAAAATTAAACATGCATTTTTCATTTTATCAGGTCTATCAATAGCTTTCAACACAATTGACTCTTCCCTCCTTCAAGTTCTCCCTTTTTTTATTTTCATGTTTTATTTATTTCTGAGAGGGAGAGAGACAGCATGAGCAGGGGAGGGTCGGAGAGAGAGGGAGACACAGAATCTGAAACAGGCTCCAGGCTCTCAGCTAGCTGTCAGCACAAAGCCTGATGGGGCTTGAACCCATGAACTGTGAGATCATGACCTGAGCCGAAGTCAGACGCTTAACCAACTGAGCCACCCAGGCGCCCCCTTGAAGTTCTTTTCTATCTTGCCTTCCATTAAGCTACGTTTTCCTGGTTTCCCTCCTATTTATGTAGCCACTTTCCAGTCTCTTTTTCTAGATTCTTCTCTTCTACATGGCCCTTCAATGTTGGATAGTCAGGACTTTTCCTGTACCCTTTGCTTTTCAGTTCTACACAGTTTACTGAAGAAATGTCTGTCATCCATTCTTGTGACCAACTATCATTAATATGCTGATGACTCCCACATTTGTATCTCCAACATCCATCAGTTTTTCAAACTCAACACTATATCCAACCACATAATTTACATCTGCATATATCTGTTACCTCAAGTTCAGTATCCTCAAAATTGAACTAATTACCTTTTTTTCAACCTCAGACCTGATCATCTTCTGGGGTTCTCAGACTCAATAAATGGTAATACTGTTCACTCAGCTATTCAAGTCATAAGCTTATGAATCAATCTTATCTCTTCCTTCTTCACCCCATATATACAATGAATCAAGATGTACTATTGATCCTACTTTCTTCAAAATCTCTCCAACTGATTAGCTTTGCTACATCTCTACCACCAAAATATACTAACCACAAAGCTATCAACAACGCCTAATTATAATGTTTCAATGGCATCTTAACTAGTTTCTCATAAAATCTTTTGTCTCCACACCAATATTTTTTCTACATACCAAAAAGTAAAAAATTTTAAATGTAAATTTGACTACATCATTGCCTTGATTTCCATTGTTTTTTTTGTTTTGTTTTTTTGTTTGTTTTGGAGCTCCCTAATTACTAAATCAAACTTAATGTTGCTAGGTCACTGCCGACTTCTCTCCTATCTCATATCCTGCTTTCTCCCCCTTAATTTATTCCATGTATACTAACCTTCTTTCATTTCCTTAAACATACCAAGTTATCTCCTGCCCCAAGCATTTGGCCATATTAGTCTATCAAACCAGCCCTTTTACATAGCTTACTCCTTCTTATTGTTTAGATCTCTTAACTATCCACTTTGGTTCTGATCCCTTGAACACTAGATTATATCTTTCATTATATACTTATTTAGCACTCAGTGCTCTCACTACTAGTACTACTTATACTGAAGCATAAAACTGAGAGATATACATATTACAACCATGTCTATGACTTAGACCTACAATCCTATTATAAAATGTACCTGAGCTGCCGACTCAAAAATTTTAATTTGTATTATATACTGCTTGAAAGTCATGCATTATTCATTCAATGTCAAAATGCCCAGAAATACTTTTAATTCTTCCTTATTTCCTACTGCAACTTTTCAAATCCTGCTGGGTCAGGCAGTGTTGACTCATCTTGGAAAATATACTCATTCAACTTCACTTACTTTGACTTTCAAATAGTAGTTCCTTATATTACAAAAAAAGAATGGAAGAAAAAAAGAGAAAGAAAAGGAAAGAATCATTTTCTATTCTCCTCTCTTGATACAAAACCAAGACACAACTATGTGTGTCTATAAGTGTCTCACTTTATTATAAAGACACAGATAGGTTAAAAGGAAATATGTGGCAAGCAGTATATAGTATAAATATAATCAAAGGAAGCTGGAGTAGCTATATTAGTATCACATAAAATAGTCATGGAACATTTACCAAAACAGCCATACTTTGGGCCACAAAACAAGTCTCAATAACTTTAGAAAAGGTGAAATCACGTAGAGTATGATGCACACTGGAATTAAATTAGTAATCTATAAGATATCTAAATGTTTAGAATTAAAAGCATATTTGTACATAACACATGAGTCAAAGAAGAAACCATAATTTAAGTTAGAAAATATTTTTAACTGGGGTGCCTGGGTGGCTCAGTCAGTTAAGCATGTGACTTTGGCTCAGGTCATGATCTCACGGTTTGTGGGTCTGAGCCCCGTGTCAAGCTCTATGCTAATAGCTCAGAGCCTTGAGCCTGCTTCAGATTCTGTGTCCCCCCTCCCTACCCCTCCCCTGCTCATGCTGTGTCTCTCTCTGTCTTTCAAAACTGAATAAACATCAATAAAAAATTTTTAAAAGAAGAAAATATTTTTAACTGAATGAAAATGAAAACATGCCATACCAAAGTGTGTGGGTTTTAGCTAAATCAGTGCTTTAGGGAAATTTATGTTATTAAGTACTCATTATACATTAGAAGAAAAGTATTCAAATCAACAATCTAAGCCTCTACCTCAATAACTATAAATGGAAGAGCAAACAGAGAAGGGAAAATCAATGAAATCGAAACTGGAAAAACAACAGAGAAAATCAGTAAGATTAAGAGCTGGTTATTTGAAAGGATTCATAAACCTTAACTAATATGATCAAGAAAAAAGGGTGAAGAAACAAATTATGATTATCAGGAATGAAACAAGGAATGTCACTGCAGATCCTACATATATGAAAAGGATAGTAAGAAAATATTATGAACAACTTTATGCCAAAAGACTTTACAGCTTACATGAAACTGACAAATTCCTCAAAAAAATCAAATTTTGAAACTGACAAAAAAAAGAAAATATAAGTTTATATTTTATGAAGACATTGAATTCAAATTTAAAATACTACAGGACCAATGGTTTCACTGACGAATTCAATGAAACATTTAAGGAAGAACTAATATAAATCTTACACAAACTCAGAAATTAGAACATATTTCTCAAGTATTCTAAGTCAAGCATTTAGGCCAGCATTACACTGTTATTAAAACCAGACTATGGATCAAGAAGATGTGCTTCATCTATACGATGGAATACTCCATGGCAATGAGAAAATGAAATCTGGCCATGTGTAGCAACATGGATGGAACTTGAGGGTGTTATGCTGAGCGAAATAAGTCAGGCAGAGATGGACAGCTACCATATGTTTGCACGTATAGGTGGATTAGGAGGAACTTAATGGAGGACCGTGGGGGAGAAGAAGGGGAAAAATAGTTGGGGAGAGGGAGAGAAGCAAACCATGAGAGACTCTTGAATGCTGAGAACAAACTGAGGGCTGATGGGGGTGAGGGAGAGGGGAAGGGGGGTGATGGGCATGAGGGAGGGCACTTGTTGCGTGAGCACTTGTTGGTGTTATGTGGAAATCAACTTGACAATAAACTAAGAAAAAAACGGACTAAGATATTACAAGAAGAGAAAGCTACAGAATATCTCTTATGAACAAAGATATAAATGTACTTAAGATATTATCCAATTGGATCCAGCTGTATATATAAAGGATAATGCATTACATCCAAATGGGATTTATTCTGGGAATACAAGGTTGAATTAACATTTGAAAACAAATTGTAAAGCAAATGATCATGGGGGAAAGAAGAGAGAGGCAAACCAAGAAACAACTCTTAAGTATAAAGAACAAACTAATGGTTACCAAAGGGGAGATGGGTGGGAGGATGGATTAAATAAGGATTAAGGAGTGCATTTGTGATGACCACCAGGTATTGTATAGAAATGTTGAATCACCAAATCGTACACATGAAACTAACTGTATGTTAACTAAGTGGAATTTAAATAAAAACTTAAAACAAGAAAATAAATTGTTGTAATTCACTGTATCAACAGAATAAAGGATAAAAGCCATGTGATCATCTTAATACATTTGGGAAAAGCATTTGACAAAAATCGAGATTAATTCATAAAAAAAGCAAAAAAAAAATCAAAACCCACAAAAATCTAAAGGTTACTTCCTTAACCTAATAAAGGGCATCTACAAAAAAAAAAAAAAAAAGGCAGCTCTATTGTGTTACTCTTAGAATTGAGGACTAAGCAAGGATGTCATCCACTCTTGCCATTTCTTTTCAGCATTGTACTGGGGATCCTAGCCACTGCAATAAGGTTGATATAAAAAATAAAAGACATAAAGATTGGAAAGGAGAAAACAACACTATCTGTATTATCACAAGTAACATAATTGTGTACATGGAAAATTCTAATAAGTCTCTAAGAAAACTATTAAATATACAAGTGAGTAAGGTCACAAAAATATAAGATAAACATACAAAAGTCAATTGTATTTCTGTAAAATAACAAATAACAATTGGATATTGACATAAAAAACCAATTACATTTTTTTATACCTAAACCAGGCTATGCTTTTTATTTTTTTATTTTTATTTTTTAAATTTTTTTATTTATTTCTAGGAGAGAGAGAGACAGCGTGAGCAGGAGAGGGTCAGAGAGAGAGGGAGTCACAGACTGAAACAGGCTCCAGGCTCCGAGCTGGCAGTCAGCACAGAGCCCGACGCGGGGCCCGAACCCACGAACCGCGAGATCATGACCTAAGTGAAAGTCGGACGCTTAACCGACTAAGCCACCCAGGCGCCCCAAAACCAATTACATTTATTTATTTATTTATTTATTTATTTATTATTTTTTTAAATGTTTTATTTATTTCTAGGAGAGAGAGAGAGAGACAGCGCGAGCAGGGGAGGGTCAGAGAGAGAGGGTGTCACAGACGGAAACAGGCTCCAGGCTCTGATCTGGCAGTCAGCACAGAGCCTGACGCGGGGCTCGAACCCACGAACCGCGAGATCATGACCTAAGCGAAAGTCGGAGGCTTAACCGACTAAGCCACCCAGGCGCCCCTAAAACCAATTACATTTAAAATAGCATCTCCACACATTTATTACTTATTTATTTTTTTAAGTTTATGTATTTTGAGAGAGACAAAGCATGAGCTGGGGGGAGGGCAGAGAGAGAGGGAGAGAGAGAATCCCAAGCAGCCTCTGCAGAGTCAACTAGAGCCTGACATGGGACTCAAGCCCATGAAACTGGGAGATCATTACCTGAGCCAAAATCAAGATTTGGAGGCTTAACCAACTGAGCCACCCAGGCACCCCAAACATTGTATCACTTAGAGTTACATTTAACAAGATAAGTGCAAACCTATACATTTAAAACTTCAAATTTTGCTTACAAAAATTGAAGAAACATAAATGGAGAGATACATCATATTCATAGATTAGAAGAATCAATTGTGTCAAAGTGTCAGTTTTCTTCATATTAATTAATAAATTTAATGAGCTGTTCAATATCCCAATAGAGTTTTAAAGGATATTTATAAGCTGATACTAAAATTTATATGGAAATGCAAACAATCTAAATGCCATAAAGAATTTTCTAAAATAAAAATTTACCTGAGTTCAAGATAAAGTACAGAAATCAAGATAATTTGGTGTTGGGGAAAAGATATTCCTTTAGCTCAATGGAACAGAATAAAGCACCCAAAAATAGACCCACAACGGTTATGGGTAATTGATCTTTGACAAAGGTGGCAAATAATTAAATGGATAAAAGATAATCTTTATAATAGGTGGTGCTGGACCAACTAGATGTCCACGTACAAAGAAAAAAAAAAACCAACTTGACACCTCATGCCACATAAAAATTCACTTTAGATGGGCAATAGAAAAAGACAACAGAAAATCTTTGCAATCTTGGGATGAGTAAAGATTTCCGAGGACACAACTGTAAAGCACGGGCCATAAAAGAATGGAAAAAAAAAAAAACACTGATTAACTGGACAGCTCCAAAATTTAAAGCTTTTATTTGTCAAAATATACTGTTAAAATAAGACAAGTAACAGATTGTGAGAAAATGTTTGCAAAATAGATATCTGACAAAGAATTCTCAAAACTTAATAATAATAAAAGGAAAACAACCTACAGAAAAAGTGGGCCAAAAATTTGAATAGGCATTTTATAAAAAAGATATACAGGCCAATAAGCACATGAAATGATCCTCAGCAAAACTAGTCACCAGAGAAATACAAATAAAATCACACTGTGATACCACTGTACACCCAATAGAATGGCCAAAATTAAAGGATGTTATGATACCCTGTATTGGTAAGGATGTGAGGAAACTGAAACTCTCACCTTTTATTGGTGAGACCATCAAATTATACAACCACTGTGGAAAACAGTTCAGCAGCTTCTTATAAAGCTAAATATATGCTTTCCATACAAACCTGTAGTTCCATCCACAGGTATTTATCCAGTAAATACAAAGATATTTCCATAAGAAATCTTGAGCTTGAATATTCATATCAGCTTTATCCATAGTAGCCCTACCCTGGGAACAACTGAAGTTTCCATCAACAGATGACTAAACAAAGGGTTACACCCTATAATGGAATACTACCCAGAAATTAAAAAAGAATAAACTACTGATACATGAAACAACATACATGAATCTCAAAAACTATCTGCCAAGTGAAAGAAGTCAGACATCAAAGGGTACATTCTGTATGATTCCATTTTTATGGAATTCAACTGTAAACTACAGTGACAGAAAACAGATGGACTTAAGGGTTGGGGGAGGGATGTGAAAATACTTTCTTGGGTGATGAAAATGTTCAACATCCTGATATTGATGGTAGTTACGTGATTATATACATTTTTCAAAACTCACCAAACTAATGGGTATGTTTACTGTGTATAAATTATATCTCAGTGATTAAATGTGATTAAAACATTACAAAAAAGAACAAAGCAGAAATACTTTGTGTAAAAAATAGTACAATATCCGTGATAAATAAAAAATAGTACAAAGTTTGGGATAAATAGGAAAATGGATACAGCTAAGGAGTGGATTAACAAATTGTGAAAGTCGAATTGTGAAAGTTGATTGAAGAAATGTTTCTTTCAAAAAGAAAATGTAAAAGAAAACCTTGGAAATGTGTGTGATGAAAGTAAAACATCTGGGTAATGTGAGTGTCAGGAAGGGAGAAGAAAATTAAAATGAGGAAGAGAAAAATGTAAAGAAAAAATATAGATAAACTTTACAGAATGAAACATAAATAACATTTCTTATTGACAGTGCTCTTAAGGATAAGTAAGGAAAAAACCCATACCGAATGACAGTGAAATTTCAGAATGTCTTAAAAAGAAGATTCTAAGAGCTTATAAAGTGAATGAGTAAATTTCCTAACAGTGGTATACCTAGTGTATTTATCACCTGGAGCAGATCATTTTTTAGTGTTTTCTTCCTTCATATGACAAAATTGTTTTCAATGGTAAACGTAATAATATGCAAAAATCATTATATTCTTGGTTTCATCTTTATTTTTTGGTTTCTTCTTTAGCTTAAAAACAATGTCTTAAAAAGACTAAATTTCAATTTCTAGTACATTATTCAAACTGAGTAAAATATTTCATGTGTGAACTAAAACTTTCACTATGAAACAAAAAATTTGTATCTTTCAGTTCATACTCTGACAGTTCAAAACAAATAAAAACTCTAAGTGATCAAACAGAATGTACTTACAACTACTGTGCTATCATTATTTTAAATCTACCATTTAAATACAGGAATATGCAGTAATAGAGGGGTCAGTGACATGAACTGTACCTGCAGCAAGCTGGAACAATTAGAAATCATTATGAACTAACTGCCCAAACGAATGTGTGTCATTGAGTCTGCATATGTCATGGGTCAACTGCATAATTGGGATTTCTCTGAACTAACTTCCATGTACAATTAAAGGGTAAATGACCAAAATACTAATTTGAAGGTTATATATAAATTGTTAGAAGTAATTCTTTTAATTCAATAATAGTAATGTCAAATGTTAGAACTTAGCCAAATAAAAGGGTTTTTTAGTTGGTAGAATACAGAAAGAAGTTGACAAATCTACTACATGGAGATGTTAACACATTTTTCTCAATTAGTGTAAGATCAAGGAGACAAAAATAGTTCAGAAGAATATAAAAATATCAACATCACAATTAAGAAGTTTGACATACGGTTAAGCGTCCGACTTTCGCTTAGGTCATGATCTCGCGTTAGTGGGTTCGAGCCCCGCGTCGGGCTCTGTGCTGACTGCCAGCTCAGAGCCTGGAGCCTGTTTCAGTCTGTGACTCCCTCTCTCTCTGACCCTCCCCTGCTCATGCTGTCTCGCTCTCTCTCTCCTAGAAATAATAAAGTAAAAAAAATAAAAAGAAGTTTGACATAAACTAACCAATACTGACCCACAAAAATATAAAAATTTTTAATAGTCCTAAAATCATGAAATAAAATTAAAGCAGTATTTTAAAAATATTCCTCCAATGAAAATACCTGGTCCAGATGATTTCACAGGCAAGTTCAACTAAATTTCAAGATGATCATTCTAATTTGAATCAAACTCTCCCAAGCAACAGATAAAAAAGAATGCTTTATAACTTATCTTTGAAGACAGCATAATCATAGTACCAAAGAGACAAACACATTATATGAAAGTAAAATGACATTTTTCTTTCATTTATAAACATACATGTTAAATCCTACATGAAATATTAATAATTGAATACAATGGTTGGTTTTATGCTAGAGATGCATGAATGGTTTAATATTAGAAAATATATAAGAGCATTAAAAGATAAAACCACATTATAATATAAATCTATTACAGTAAAAGCCTTTTATAACATTTTGACTGTTGGAAGGAATGCAATCTACTTTCCAGTAGATAGAAACAAGGAAGAATGTAATTCTGGTGTGTGCTGGCAGCCATCCTATGACTTTAAAAGGAGTCAGCCATAGGATGAGTCTCACAACATGGATATCAGAATTCAATGGAGAGATTTGAACAGGAGATGATACATTTTGTATTATCAGCCTATATATGGTATTTAACACTACAAAACTGGTTAAGGGAGGAGAGTAAGTGTAGGCAGGGAAGAGATCCAAGGATAGAGCCCCAGTGTTTGGAAGTTACTTAGTCTTCCAGGAATTGGCTGAAATTTACCTTAAAGGACCAGGGGAACAAAACAGCTCTGAATTCAGTGACCCTAATAAGAGAATAAATTCTGGATGGAATCAAAACTTGATAACCAAAGGGTAGATTCAGTTTTGATGATGTGGCCTCCCTAAGATTTCTCCTATTTCTGAGAGTAAAGGCCAAGATTTTCGCTGGTTGAGGAAAATATCTGTCACCTGGCTTCAGATGGGAAATTTGGGTAGATCTGAGGATTGGGATAATATAGGCCATGTCATTTTTAAATTGAAATACAATTTTGTATTAGCTTCAGGTATACAAGATACTTATTCAATAATTCTATGTTACTCAATGCTCACTATAAGTGTAGTCACCATACAACATTATTACAATATTGTTGACTATATTCTCTATCCTTTACTTTTTATCTCCATGACATATTTATTTTATGACTGGAAGTTTATAACTCTTAATCCTCTTTATATATTTCAACTACCCCCTTCCCACCTTCCCTCTGGCAACCATCAGTTTTACGTATTTAAGTGTCACATTTTTGTTTGTTCATTTTTTATTTTTTAATGTTTATTTATTTTTGAGAGAGAGAGAAAGAGAGAGAGAGACAGCTCCAAGTGCAGGAGGGGCAGAAAGAGAGGGAGACACATAATCCAAAGCAGGCTCCAAGCTCTAATCTGTCAGCACAGAGCCCAACGTGGGGTTCAAACTCATGAACCGAGAGATCATGACCTGAGCCGGTCGGATGCTCAATTGACTGAGCCACCCAGGTACCCCTGTTTGTTCATTATTTAGATTCTACATGTAAGTAAAATCATATGATATTTGTCTTTCTCTGATTTATTTCACTTAATCTAATACCCTCTAAGTCTGTCCAAGTTGTTGCATGGCAAGAGCTCATTTTTATGCCTGAGTAATATTCCATTATATGTACTCCTTCTTTATCCATTCATATTCTTTATCCATTCATCTATGGATGGACACTGGCTTGCTTTCATATATTCTCTATTGTAATTAATGCTACAGTAAACATTAGGGTGCACATATCTCTTCAAATTAGTGTTTTCATTTTATTTGGGTAAATATCCTGTAGGGGAATTACTGAATCATATGGTATTTCTATTTTTAATTTTTTGAGGAAACTCCATGCTGTTTTTTGCAGTGGCTATACCAATTTCCATTTCTACCAGCAGTGCACAAGGGTTCCCTTTTTTCCACATCCTTGCCAATACTTGTTATTTCTTGTCTTTTTTTTTTAAATGTTTTATTTATTTCTGAGAGAGAGAGAGACAGTGTGAGCAGGGGAGGGTCAGAGAGAGAGGGAGATACAAAATCCGAAACAGGCTCCAGGCTCTGAGCTGGCAGTCAGCACAGAGCCCGATGCAGGGCCCAAACCCACGAACCATGAGATCATGACCTAAGCTGAAGTCAGACGCTTTACCTACTGAACCACCCAGGCACCCCATTTCTTGTCTTTTTGATACTAGCCATTCTGACACTGTGAGGCAATATCTTTTTGTGGTTTTAATTTGTATTTCCCCAATGGTTAGTGATATTGAGCCTCTTTTCATGTCTTCTTTGGAGAAATGTGTATTCAGGTCCTCTGGTGATTTTTAAAGCAGGCTGTTTGTTTTTGAGTTGTATTGTATATACTTTTGATATTAACCCCTTATTGGATATATCATTTGCAATATTGCCCTTTTGTTTTGTTGATGATTTCCTTTGCTATACAAAAGCTTTATTTTGGCGTAGTCCCAATAGTTTATTTTTTGCTTTTGTTTCCCTTGCCTGAGGAGAGATAGTCATAAATATGTTGCTAAGGCTGATATCCAAGAGATTACTGCCTGTTTTTTTTTTTTTTTTTTTTTAGGAGTTTTAGGGTTTCAGGTATCACATTTAGGTCTTCAATCCATTTTGAAGACCTTTTATGGTATAAGACAGTGGTCCAGTTTCATTTTTTTCTGTAGCTGTCCAGTTTTCTAACACCATTTATTGAAAAGACTATCTTTTCACATTGTATATTCTTGCCTCCTCTGTCATAGATTAATCGACCACATAAGAATGGGTTTGTTTGTGGGCTCTTCTATCCTGTTCTATTGATCTCTGTGTCTGTTTTTGTGTTCATACCATTCTGTTTTGATTATTACAGCTTTGTAGTATATCTTGAAATTTGAGATTGTGACACCTACAGCTTTGTTCTTTCTCAAGATCACTTTAGCCATTTGAGCTCTTTGGGATTCTATACAAATTTTAGGATTATTTGTTACAGCTTTGTGAAAAATGCTGTTGGTATTTTGATAGGAATTTCACTGAATCTGTAGATTGCTTTGGGTAGTACGGACATTTAAATGATATTAATTCTGCCAATCCATGAGCATGGTATATCTTTCCATTTGTTTGTATTGTCTTCAATTGCTGTCATCAGTGTCTTACGATTTTCAGAGTAATAGGTCTTTCACCTCCTAGGTTAAATTTATTCCTAAATATTTTATCCATTTTGGTGCAGTTGTAAGCACAGTTGCTTTTCTAATGTCTCTTTCTGCTCTGTTATTAGTGTATAGAAATACAGCAGATTTTTGTTAGTTAATTTTGCATTCTGTAACTTTACTGAATTCATTTATAAGTTCTAATAGTTTCTTGATGGAATCTTTAGGGTTTTCTACTAAGTATCATTTCATCTGCAAATAGTGACAGTTTTATTTCTTCCTTACTTATTTTGGATTTTTTAAAATTTATTTTTCTAGTATGTTTGCTGCAGCTAGGACTTCCGGTGCTAAGGTGAATAACAATGGTTAGAGTGGACATCTTAGAGGTCCTGATCTTAGAGGATAGCTCAGTTTTTCACCACTGAGTATGATATTAGTTGTGGGCTTGTCATATATGGCCTTCATTATATTGAGGTATGTTCCCTCTAACTCTATTTTTAAGAATTTTTAAAAATTATGAGTAGATGTTGTATTTTGTTAAATGCTTTTTCGTCATCTATTGACATGATCATATAGGTTTTATCCTTCCTTGAGTTCATGTGATGTATCACATTGATTGATTTGAAAATACTGAACCATCCTTGCATCTTTGGAATTAATCTCAACATGACTATGGTGAATGGTCCCTTTAATGTATTAATGAATTCAATTTGCTAATATTTTGTTGGGGATTTTTGCACTTATGTTTATCACTGATAAACACTACTTTTAAAAACATACTGCTTTTTTGTAGTGTCTGTCCGGTTTTGATATCAGGGTGATGCTCTAGGCTTTGTCATTTTAAGGTTTAATTTTCAGTGTTTCCTATGTAGGGTTATGGATGGGAGAAAAAACAGATATAAGAAAATGATCATTGAGTATAACTGGAAGGGCTGATTGAAAGTACATTAGGGAAAAAAACTGAACTACAAGTTTCTATCATATGTGTTTCCAAAATTAACTGCCCTATGGTTATCTTATGTAAAATAGTAGCCAGAGGACAAAGATGAATTAGAACAGTTCCACAGGGAAACATAGAGACCCTGATATATGTTTATTTTTAATCAGACACCAGAAGGGTTAATTATATGAGGTCATTAGAAGAACAACTGCTCCAGATTATTTCTCTGATATGTACAAAAATGGAGAGTTCCTATAGCAGATATACTCTCCCAGCAACAAAACTACTAAATCCTACACTTTAAGTAGAACACCACTGAACTGGAATTAGTCCAAAGGATAAGGAGGGTGATAGGAAATCAAATAAGTTCAGGAAATTTTAGTCTGAAGAAGAAATGATTCTAGGATGGCAGGATCATTGTCTACAAATATTTAAAAAGTTGCTATGTAAAAGATGAACTAGAATTGATTTGTGTAGCTATTGTAGGAAAATGAGCCAGTTCTTGAAGTTGCTGAGTTGCTGATTTAAGACCAACATAAGATACAGTTCTAGCTGTTCAACAATTGAAAAGTCTACTTAATGAAATAATGATTCCTCTGTTCAAAGCAATACTTAAGAAGAAGTACAATGATTCTAATTTAGGATACTGGTGAGAGTATTATAGCATGAAGTGGCTGTTGAATGAAAGAAACCTTAAGATCTAATTTAAGATTATTTTACTTTATGAAAAAATTACTTACATCTTATTGGATTCAACCCTGCATGTTATCTGTGGGATTAGTATTCCCTTGAAGATTTATGTAATATGTACTTTGTTTATTCTTTCTTACTTTTCAAATTTTTGACAAAACTTTTGAATAGTACCACATCATGCCTCAGGCAGAAAGCAGTCTATGAATGAAAACACGTTGGGCACAATTGCACATAATAGATATGTAAAATATTTAATTAATGATTCTGCTATGAATATCCTTTTTTTTTTTTTACAAATAGTTTATTGTCAAATTAGTTTCCACATAACACCCAGTGCTCATCCCCACGAGTGTCCTCCTCCATGCCCGTCCCTCCCTCCCCCCACATCCATCAGTCCTCAGTTTTTGTCAGCATTCAAGAGTCTCTCATGGTTTGCCTCTCTCCCTTTCCCCCACCATTTCCACCCTTCTTCTCCCCCTTGTTCCTCCGTCAAGTTCCTCCTAATCCTCCTATATGCTTTCTGCCTGACTTATTTCACTCAGGTCCATCCACGTTGCTACACATGGCCAGATTTCATTCTTTCTCATTGCCATGTAGTATTCCATGGTATAGATAAACCACATCTTCTTGATCCATTCATCTGTTGATGGACACTTAGGCTCTTTCCATGTTTTAGCTATTGTGGAGAGTGCTGCTATGAACATTGGGGTCCATGTGCTCCTATGCCTCAACATTTCTATATCCCTTGGGTAAATTCCTAGCAGTGCTATTGCTGGGTCATAGGGGAGTTCTAGTGTTAATTTTTTGAGGAACCTCCACACTGTTTTCCAGAGGGGCTGTACCAGTTTACATTCCCACCAACAGTGTAGGAGGGTGCCCGTTTCTCCACATCCTCACCATCTGCTATGAATATCCTAACCATACTATTCAGTCCACATTTCATCAACTCATTCACAAGAATGCTATCCAGACACCCTTAATATACCAAACCAGAAGTCTATTAAGAAGTAGAAATAATAACAATAATTCTTTGTTTATTTTTGTTTCTTAGATTCTACATATGAGTGAAGTCATGTGGTATTTGTCTTTCTCTAACTGACTTATTTCACTTAGCATTATACCCTCCAGATCCATCCATGTTGCTGCAAATGGCAATATTTCATTCTTTTAATGGTTGAGTAGTATTCCATTGTGGATGGATAGATAGATAGAAAGATAGATAGATAGGTAGATAGATAGATACTGTAAACATTGGAGTGCATATACCTTTTCAAATTAGTGTTTTCATTTTCTTTGGATAAATACCTAGTAGTGGAAAACCCTGGATCATATGGTAGTTCTATTTTTAATTCTTTTGAGGAACCTGCATGCTGTTTTCCATAGTGGCTGCACCAGCTTGCATTCCCACCAGCAATGCCAGAGGTTTCTCTTTACTCCACATCTTTGCCAACTTTTTTTGTTTCTTGTGTTTTTGATTTTAGCCATTCTAACAGGGATGAAGTGATATCTCATTGTGGTTTCAATTTGCATTTCCCTGATGGTGAAATAGATGAAGGGGATTAAGAGTACACTTATCATGATGAGCACTGAGTAGTGTACAGAAATGTTGAATCATTACATTGTATACCTGAAACTAATATAACACTGTATGCTAATCATACTTGAATTTAACAAATAAATAAAATTTTAAAATAATAAAAATGACTGAGATTTATCGATCACTATGTACTAGGCAGTCTTTTAAGGCTCTTGCGTGTATTATTTTAATACAACCCTTTGAAATAAGTACTATTGCTGTCTCCATTTTAAAAATAAGGAAACATGCGTGGCTCAGTTGGTTAAGCAACTGACACTTGGTTTCTGCTCAGGTCATGATCTGGTGGTTCATGAGTTCGAGCCCTATGTGAGGCTCTGTAGCTGGCAGTGCATAGCTTGCTTGGGATTCTGTCTGTCCCTCTCTCTCTGCCCCTACCCTGCTTGTGCTATCCCTGTCTCTCTCAAAATAAATAAATAAACTTTAAAAAAAAAAAAGTATCAGTGGGGGTGCCTGGGTGGCAGTTAAGCGTCTGACTTCAGCT
Source organism: Proteles cristata cristata (assembly GCA_017311185.1). Classification (NCBI taxonomy): domain Eukaryota; kingdom Metazoa; phylum Chordata; class Mammalia; order Carnivora; family Hyaenidae; genus Proteles; species Proteles cristata. Next base: position 66,928 of record JAESUZ010001934.1, on the reverse strand, counting down.
CATGTCATGATCTCACAGTTTGTGAGTTTGAGCCCCATGTTGGGCTCTCTGCTGACAGCTCAGAGCCTGGAGCCTGCTTTGAATTCTGTGTCTCCCTCTCTCTCTACCCCTCCCCTACTCATTTTCTCTCTCTCTCTCTCTCTCTCTCTCACTATTTGGACGTGCAAATAAACATTAAAAAAAAAGAATAAAAATAGAAATGGATCAGTGGGCTTTAAAATGAAAAATAAATAAAAATTAAAATAAGGAAACAGGGGCGCCTGGGTGGCTTAGTCGGTTAAGCGTCCGACTTTCGCTTGGGTCGTGATCTCGCGGTTCGTGGGTTCGAGCCCCGCGTCGGGCTCTGTGCTGACTGCCAGCTCAGAGCCTGGAGCCTGTTTCAGTCTGTGACTCCCTCTCTCTCTGACCCTCCCCTGCTCACGCTGTCTCTCTCTCTCTCTCCTAGAAATAAATAAAACATTTTAAAAAAAAAATTTAAAAAAAAATAAGGAAACAGAAGCATGAAGAACTTATGCATCATGCTAAACACAGCTACTAAATTGCAGAGCCAAGATTCATACCCAGGAAGCTCCACTCCAAAGACCCTATTCCTAACCACTTCACTATGCCATTTGCTATTACTTGATTGCAGATGGTCACATGTAACTACTTCACTCTTTTAAGTTAGATAAAAGATAAATTTGCAAGTAATATGTAAATATCTTTTTATTATAAAATGAAAGCATTACTTTAAAGCTAAAATTTCTCTTTACCAACTCCCCAAACTTGTATTCTACCCAATATAGCCAATATTATATTAGTTGTATAGTGCTTGAAATATTTTTAAAATTTTTTACACATATATAAATATATGTATACACACATGCACACACATACATAGTTTTTTTTAAAAAGTTATCAACATAAGAGTAGAACTATTCCTCTACAATTTTCATTTTTATTCAGCAATATACCTTGAAGATCTTTTAATTGTAATACACAGAGATATCCTTTTTTTTTTTTTTAACTGTTGCATAAGATTCCATAATGTGAAAATATTTTTTATTTAGCCATTCCCCAGTCAGTGGACATTTGGGTCCTTTGAGAGTTTTACTATTACAAATAAGGTTTTGGGAGGGGTGTCTGGGTGGCTCAGTCAATTGTCTCCGACTTCAGCTCAGGTCATGATCTTGTGGCTCATGGGTTTGAGTCCCATGTCGGGCTCTGTGCTGACAGCTCAGAGCCTGGAGCCTGTTTCATGGATTCTGTCTCCCTCTCTCTCTGCCCCTCCCCCACTTGCTCTCTCTCTCTCTCTCTCTCTCTCTTTCAAAAATAAAACATATAAAAAATTTACAAATAAGGTTGTGGGAGTATTCTTGTCACGGCTGCTTTTCTCATGTACAAATGTAACTCTAGATATAAAGAAGTGGAATTGCTTGATCATTGAGAATGTGCATTTTATTTATTTTTTTAAATGTTTTTATTTCTAGGAGAGAGAGAGAGAGAGAGACAGCGTGAGCAGGGGAGGGTCAGAGAGAGAGGGAGTCACAGACTGAAACAGGCTCCAGGCTCTGAGCTGGCAGTCAGCACAGAGCCCGAGGCGGGGCTCGAACCCACGAACCGCGAGATCATGACCTAGGCGAAAGTCGGACGCTTAACCAAGCCACTCAGGTGCCCCAAGAGAATGTGCATTTTAATTTTAATACATACTGCTAACTTATCCAAAATGAATGAATACACTGACATTCCCTGTAGGAATGGTAGAAACTATAAAAGAACAAAATAGCTCCTACCTAATCTACAAAGTATTAAAGATATGTGGATAGATGGGTTCACATAGAGAGAGTGTAAACTATAGAATCTGGAAACAACCAAAGTTATATCTCCAGCATGACCTCTCAGCTGAGTACATGACTGTCATATCCAATTATCTGACTGATATCTCTACTTCTACATCTAACAGACATTTCAAATCTGATGTATCAAAAACAGAACTCCTGATCTGCCACTCCCCTTATCTCAATCCAAACCTGTTTCTTTCTCTCTCTGGATTTCCTATCGCATTAACTATACCACCATGCACCCAATTGCTTCAGTCAAAAACCCAGGTTCTTAGCCAATCTTGTTTCATCTGTATCCCTACCCACTACCCTCCATTTTGAAATAATGCCAAGATGCATCATTTTATCCATAAACATTTTAGTATATATCTGAAAAAGATAAGGACTCATTTTTAAACATAATCACAATACCACATGTAAAGATACCAGCTACCAGCTAATTACATCTAAATATATGTTTACATGTAAAAATAACATATCACCAAATATCCATTATTTCTAAATTTGCCTAGTTGTCTCCCACATTATTTTTCAATTGATTTGTTTAAATCAAGATCCAAGCAATGTACCTAAGTAAGACTTGATTGACACGTCTAATCTCTTTTAATCTATGTTATATTTCTCTTCTCCTTCCTTTTATTTGTGAAAGAAATCAGTTCTTTGTCTTGGAATATTTCCCAAACTCTGGATTTTGCTAAATACTCCTCCCTATGGTGTCATTTAACTTCTATTTAATTTTTTTTAATGTTTATTCATTTTTGAGAGAGATAGAGAACATTAGCAGAGAAGGGGAAAAAGACAGAGGGAGACACAGAATCCAAAGCAGGCTCTAAGCTCTGAGCTGTCAGCCCAGAGCCTGACGCAGGGCTCAAACTCACAAACCCGAGATCATGACCTGAGCTAAAGTCAGACGCTTAACTGACTGAGCCACCCAGGCGCCCCTAACTTCTCTTTTTAAATAAATTTTTTTAATGTTTACTTATTTTTGAAAGAGAGAGAGAGAGCACAAACAGGGGAAGGGAAGAGAGAGAGGGAGACAGAATCCGAAGCACACTTCAGCTCTGACCTGTCAGCACACAGGCTGATGCGGGGCTTAAACTCATAAACCATAGATCATGATCTGAGCCAAAGTTGGACACTTAACTGACTGAGCCACCCAGGCATCCCTCATTTAACTTCTTCCAGGGTTCCCAACTCATTAACTGTTATCACTACTCACCAGTTCCCCTGACTCCTGCATTTTCTGTAGCTAGGTATAGAGGTTTATCAGATTTAGATTCAAATTTTTGCAAGAATAAATTATAAATGGTGTTGTTGTATTTCCTATTGCATTACATTAGGAGACACATGAGATTTGGTTGTATCTCCTTTTTTTGTGATGTTAACACTGGTTAATTTGTTCATGTTTTGACAGCCAGATCTATCTATTTTTTAAAAGCTTATTTATTCATTTTTTGAGAGAGAGAAAGAAGGACAGAGAGAGAGCAAGTGGGGAAGGTGGGGCGAAGAGAGAGACCCCAAGCAAGCTCTGTGCTGTCAGTACAGACTGACATGGGACCTGTTGAGGGGCTTTAACCCACAAACCGTGAGATCATGACCTTAGCTGAAATCAAGAGCCAGATGCTCAACTAACGGAGCCACCCAGGTGCCCCTATCTATTTTTTAAATTTACCCAACCACTTTTCACCTAATAATTTTTTCAGTTCTTAATGATCTCTGCTTAGAACTATAATTTCATTATATGTTTCAAAATGGTGATATTCTCTCATTCTTCTTGCATCTTCTTATAAAAGGTGGGATTCTTCTGTGAAGAAGAGCTTTTCCACATCAACTATTGGGTTACCCCGAAGTACTTTCATCAAGAAAGACAGAAAAACATGTTTGGTTCTTTCCACTTATTTACTAGTTATATATTATCTACTATGGTTATTGCCTGAAATAATGCCATGCAACAAACAACTTCAAATTTTCAGTGGCTCACAAGTATTTATTTCTTGCTCACAGATTTGCTAGTTCTTTATGGTTCTGCTGAGCTCTGCTGGGCTTGGCTAGGTTTGACTCCAGACTGAGGGTTCGATTCAGGTCTGCTCCACTTATCATTGTAGCACCACACTAGAGGTTACCCAAAGCACATTCTTCTCATGGCAGATGGCAAAAGTAGAAGAAAAAGCCAACACACAACAAATACATTTAAACCCTCTGCTGTGTCCTGTCAATTCATATTCCAATGGCCAAAGTTACACAACTAAGCCAAATATATCAAGTATTCTTTGTCATCTTATTTGAGATTGTAACTACATTTCTTAGAAACACTTTATTTGAATGGTTCCATGTTAAAGGACCCTGTGTGAGATTTAGAAGGTAGAAGTGAAACAATGGCTATAATTCTTGGAAAATCTTCATGATCAGATACTGTTTTTTTTTTATTTTTTTTTAATGTTTTATTTATTTTTGAGAGAGAGAGAGACAGCGTGAGCAGGGGAGGGTCAGAGAAAGAGAGGGAGACACAGAATCCAAAGCAGGCTCCAGGCTCTGAGCTAGCTGTCAGCACAGAGCCCAAAGCAGGGCTCGAACCCACAAACCGTGAGATCATGACCTGAGCCACCCAGGCTCCCTTATACTCTTCTGATTATTTATTGTTACATAACAAAACATCCCAAAACTTAGTGGCTGAAAAAATTTATTATTCTCTCTTATTGTTCTGTGAGTTGACTGGGTTCAGCTGAATGATTATTACTTGGGGTCTTACAGCTTATTCAGATGATATCTGATGCTGAATTTATCTTAAAAATTAACTCAACTGGACATCCAAGATGGTTTATGCACATGGTTGACTCTTGCTCGGACACTTACTTGTTGAATGGGAACTTAGCTGCTGCTGTGGACTATAGCATTTATATATGGCCTAACCATGTGGCTTGGGCCTCTTCAGTATGGAAACTGGGTTCCACAAGGGAATATGTCAACAGTGAGTACTCCAGGACACCTGAGTGGCTCAGTCAGTTGAGTGTCTGAATCTTGGTTTCGGCTCAGGTCATGATCTTGCGGTTTTGTGAGTTTGAACCCTGTACAGGGCTCTGTGCTGGCAAAGTGGAGCCTTCTTAAGTTTCTCTCTCTCTCTCTGCCTCTGCATCACTGTGCTGTCTCTGTCTCTCTCAAAATAAATAAATAAACTTTAAAAAAAACAGTGAATGTTCCAAGAAGGAGGGATCAGAAATATTAGGCCAGGTAAGTGCTGTGCCTAGAACTGGCATAGTTCCACTTACAACATATTCTTTTTGTCAAAATAGTCACAGATAGGGACCAGATTCAGTGGGATGAGAAATAAATCGGACCTCCAGATGGGGGAATAACAAGATTATATTGTAGAAGAACATATAAGATGGGAGATATTGTTGCAACAATCTTTGAAAAATATAAATCTGCTGCAGATACAGTGATAGACAAATGCAGAGGTGCCTTATAGATTCCAGTTTGTCATTATTCTCCTCCACTCAGCATTTGTCTCTTCTTATCAACTGCTGTCCCTGATGACCAACAGCAGCCCCAGATCTACCTTCAGATACTAAGTTTGAAAGAAATGATGGCTTCCACAAAGGCATAAGCTTTCCACAGATATCTACATAAGTTCCCACTTCATAGTCTTACTTTAATGGCTTGATGTAATTGGATTCTCAGCTTACCCTGAAAAGCTCCAACTGATCCATTTGCTCTAGTGCTTCAGAGGACGGATCAGTGATTCTTTCTCTGATCCTTAGCCCTACAACTGCAAGGAACTAAATTCTCCAATAACCAGTGAGCTTGGAAGAGGACCCTGAACCTCAGATGAGATCACAGCTCTGGCTAACACTTTTGATTTCAGCCTAGTGAGACCCTGTACAGAGAGGATCCAACTAACTTGTGCCTCAACTCCTGATTTTGTGAGATAATAAATTTGTGTAACTTTAAGTCACTAAGTTTGTGGAAATTTCTCATGCAATAGAAAATTAACACAGCATCTTAAAAATATTGAACATTCCAATGCATGACCATAGTGTATCTCTCTATGTATCTCTACAATGTTTTAGACTTTTAGGTGCATAGGTATTGCACTTATTTAATTTACTCATCATGTTTAATGTTTTTGTATGCTTCTGTAAATGACATTTTTAAATTTCAATTTCCAATTGTTTGTTGCTTAGTACATAGAAATACAATTGATTTTTTTATATTGACACTCTCTCTGTGACCTTACTAGTTCAAATAACTTTTTATATAGATTCTTTAAGATCTTATGCATAGATGATCATGTCATTTGTGAATAAAGGATTTTACTTCTACCTTTGAAATCAGTATGCCTATTATTTCTTTTTATTCCCATACCTGCTGACTAGGATTTCCACTACTCTGTTGAATAAAAATTGTGAGAGTTGGCAGTCTTGACTGGTTCATAATCTGAAGAGAATGTATTCATTCTTTTATTTTTAGATATTATGCATGTTGCAATATTTTTACAAAGCTGAGCTGCAAGGAGACGTTTTTCCCTTTGGCTCCTTGACCCAGAGTTGCTGCTGCCTCTTCCCCATGTACCTCCTGGAGACCAGCAAGGCGCCAGGCCCAGCCACCCTTTGTACCCTCACATATGCTGCTAAAGGTTTGCCCTGTAATCCTCAATGTTTTTAAACACACCCACAAGAGCAGATAAGATGGTAACTTGGGTGCCTAAATCTAACAGTTATAAAAGTTCGAGTCCCTTCTCTCCCCTCAAATTCCCCAGTATACCTTTTTTTGAAAGCACTTGAGAAATTGGGATAGAAGAGGAAAGAGTGATCAGGGAGTGTAGAGTGAAAAAGAAGTTTCACAACAAAACTTTACATTTCCTTTGTTTTCAAGTGGGTACCTGCTCAAGCTCAACAAGTGAATTTCCGATGTTTTGATCCAAAGTTCTATATTCTCATTGCTGACACAGTATCCTTATTGGAGGCTTTTTGACTCAACAGTTAGCATTTCGGGCGGAGCTCCAGGCTTGCTGCCCCGCTGTCATGATAATATCCCTACAAACTCCCAGCGGAGATTGAGCAACAATCAAAGCATCATTGGAGTGGCTCTTTGTAATCCTTGGTCTCATTAACAGCCTAAAAAGTGGAGGAACCTTATTCCCACATTGGCCTTCTCACCACTAGAGAGAAAGGATTCTTTCTCTATTACATCCCTGGGAATTTTCTCATATCCTCTAACACAGCACACACCCATCCTCATTGCCAAAACTGCCATGAACCATGAGGGGTCTAGGATTTTACTCTGCTTACAAACTAATTGATATTATTACTGTTTACTATTACTATTAGTATTACTATTACTATTACTATTACTATCACTGGTTCGTGAATGCTGTAAGATAGATATTTATAGATTCTGTGGATTGCATTACAGGAAAGAAACCCTGAGATTAGGGTATTTGCCATTTTTATAGTGAACCACTGCTCTTTGTCTAAGGGACAGACATTACCTCATCCCTCTAGGCTGCTCACTGAAAACACAACACTGAGAAATGCCTGAGGCAAAGAGAACTCAGGGCCTTGTATTTTTGGCATACTCAGCAAGAACTTGCAGGGATACTCAGTTTCCATTTTAGGTACTCAGGTTCCATTATAGGTTACCTCTCTCAATTGAAAATAAGTCTCACTCAAGAAATAATAGATCACTTGAGAAGTCATGGCTTTGGAAGTTATTCCCTGTGATCCCCTTATTTGCTGCACGTAAGGTTTCCTTTATGTGACAAATCCACCTACTGTAGTCTCTATCTGCACCTCACCAAGGAGTAAACTCAAGTTTTTTCAGTTACAAATTTGGGACCCAGATGGGACCCTTGTCCTTCTCAAGTTCTGCTCTCCAGTTACCTGAGTTAAGCTACCAGGGCGTGGAGCCAACTCCTTGGAGGACTCTCCTTGGTGCTTGTGATAACCGGCCCAGTATTCTGATATCCCCTGAAATCCAGTGGCCACTTTGAATGCTTTTATTTTGAATGGATCTCTGTTGGGATAGGTTATGCTGGGTTCATAGCATAGCTTTTAGAAGAAAACTATAGTTGTCTCACAAAGTCTAGGCAAAATGTGTATCACAAAAATAACTGAATTTCCTTGTCTACTACACTATAGGAAATTCTCATCGGACCTTTAACCATGTCCATTTTTTAGTCTTTTGTCATTAACAGTCATTGTTCTGATGCTCTTGCAAATATGTTTCAGCTTCAAGGAGATTTGTGGAAAGGATTTTTAACAAATACAGGTTTCTGATACCCTTAAAATTATAAAACTAAACTGAATAAGGATTTCCAGAACTAATGAGAAAATTGCATTCAAACTGATTAAGAGTTAGTAACATGAACCAAATGAATTGAGAAAGATGATTATAGTTTTTATGACTTTTGTATAATGCATTGCTGGTTCTTGGAGCACCTGGGTGGCTCAGTTGCTTGGGTATCTGGCTTTGGCTTAGGTCATGATCTAATGGTTTGTGAGTTCAAGCCCCATGTCAAGCTCTGTGCTGACAGCTCAGAGTCTAGAGCCTGCTTCAGATTCTGTGTCTCCCTCCCTCTGCTCCATCCCTCCTTGTGCTCTGTCTCACTCTCTCTCAAAAATAAATAAACAGTAACAAAATTTTTTTTAAAATTGCTGGTTCTCTAATGTTTGCTCTTCCAGATTAAAAAAAAAAATCAACCTTTTTCTCTTAAGCTATCTATGACTCATAGAAATTTGGTAAATATTCCTTTGGGAACAAATTGGAACATTTATCTTTTTTTCCTACCTGAACCCTCCAGAATTCATAAACTCTCAGTAAGTATTCTTTTTTCATGGCATTTGTAGTTACTTGCATAAGTTCAGTAAGAATGTGTTCTGCTTGGGCAGGACACCATTGGAACCATTGGCTATATTACCAAGATTTTGACTGGAATGCCATATTTGAGAGAGACATGCATAGACTCAGATATGAACAGACAGCTTTAGGGAACTAAGGTTGAGCTTATGGAGCCAATAAAGCCCCTTGGAAATGTTGGCCTGATACCTTGCTTACAGAGTTCCCAGCAACCTTACCACATGAGTAAAGAATGTCACTTCCCCAGGTGCAGGGAACTCCTGATGTTTTGGGGACCTTGAACAAAGAGAAAGTAACCCAAATCTATAGGTGAGTCTGATAAGTATTTGGCTTGGTTTCTTAGCCTTGAGAGGCTGTTGAGAGTTCAATCTACAATTCCTTATGTAAAGCTCCAGCAACCACAAGAGACTCTTAAATACAGAGACAAACTGAGGGTTGCTGGAGGGGAGGGGAAGGGGAATGGGTTAAATGGGTAATGGGCATTTAGGAGAACACTTGCTGGGATGAGCACTAGGTGTTAAATGTAAGTGATGAATCGCTGGGTTCTATTCTTGAAACCAATACTACACTGTATGTTAACTAACTTGAATTTAAATAAATAAATTAAAAAAAAAAAAAAAGAAGAAAAGTTCCAGCAAAGCAGATTTAAAAAAAACATTTATGGCCAATAACTTTTCTTGCTACATGTATGTAAATAGTCCAAATCTGTTAAACCTGGATTTGTTTTACAAACAAATTAGCATTAATTTGGCTATTTTTGACAGAAATTAGGGTAATTTTAGAAATTAGGGTAATTGTTTCAATAACACACCTCTGTAGATGTTAGATTCTAGCTCCGATTAATTTATCTTTCACTGTTTGCTGTTTTCCTATAAAACTGGGTTAGATCTTGAATTTTTCTGGTTTCCTTGAATATTTGACTATGACTCTCCAAACTAAAGTTTCCAATTTTTTCATTATCTTGACTTAGAATCACTGAGAACTAAAAGTGCCCCTTTTCATGAAGCCCTGCAAACCAAAGCTAGACATCTTCAGGCAAGTTTCAGAGAAATAGCCACAATGGCTCATGTATCCTCATTCTTATATGCCTATTGGTGTATGGGCCACTCAGAAAGATCACTAGAGACATTTGAACTACAAGCCAGAAAAATGAATCAGATTGCCACCACCTGCTCCCACCCGCTTTGAGCATACTTCAAAGCCAAAATCTAGAAATCTTTTCACTGGCAACACTCAGGACTCAGACACTGGGTTTATAGTTTGCTCCAACCATTAATCTGTGCTTTTCTTTTGTTTCCATATAAATAGCTGTTATTAATTACCTGACTGCTTGCACAGTATAAGCCTAATTTTGAAAACCCACTTGCAGGACTGCCTCCCGAAATGAGAAAACTATTAAACTAAACTAATCTATTTTCAAGACTAAGACTGGTTCATAAGATATGGAGCAAATTTCTTACCTACGGTCCAGAACAGAACAGTTAAATTTCAGCTAAGAGAAAGCAGTTAATCTATGGTGTTTTTCTAAGAAAAATTTTGTCAAAGAGAGAATTCTAATCTGTAACCATACCACAATAACTTTTTACAGAAATTTATTCCAGATATGAGACAGATTTTTATAGATAACTCCCGGTTATGAGAAATTAAGTCAGAGGTCTCCATTATACTTGGAACAAGCTAATCATACTAAATACCAGACTCTTTTTTCTGGAATCAAGTGTTAAGTCGATGTTACAGGGACTCCTAAAATTTGGGTTACATGTATTAATGAAATGTGCTTTACAAACATTTTGGCCATGCAAAATGTACAAGTTTAGCCAAGTACCAAGGTATATTTCCAATAAAGTGCAGAGTTGTTTTACTCCTCAAACTCTAAAGCTGTACTCCATTTCAGTAAGAAATAGCCATTTTCAGTGTCTCAATTCCTTCAAAACTGGAGAATGATCATAAATCTCAGGGGAATTGAAACCATGCCCCATGGGGTTAATGAAGTTAAAGCTGTCACCAGAAAGACCTCCACTGACCTTCCGTCCTTTCACAGGAATGTTAACCGTATCTTTTAGAGGCAAACAACAGGAAGAGCTCCAGCCAGTTCAGACCAGTTTGAGCTCAACTACTTACTCACACCTGTGCAGATGGACCATGGAATGTCCAACAGTTACCTCTACCACATAATAATGTTAAAATCACCACACAAGGAAGAACATAAACCTCATTAACATAACATACAATATATATAGTCATGTTTCCTAAGTACGCATCAGTGATCTTATTGCTACTTCTGCATGCAATAACAAAACTCCCTTTTCTGAATATTTATCCTATCCTTAAATAAAAAAAACACACTCACTCCTCCCCACCCCTCACCTTGGTAAGTCACAGCTCTGGAAGTTATTCTCCTGTGATATCCTTATTTGCTGCAAATAAAACTTTCTTTGTATGACAAAAAAAAAAAAAAGAATAGATCAACTGAATATTCTTATGTATATTAAAGAAACAATTTATAATAAAAGCCCACCATACACACATATACCAGATTCATACTGTTTCACTGGTGAATTATGCCATTTCAGAAAGAAAGAAGTTTATTCTACAGAAACTCTTAACAAAAATTGAAGAGAAAGTTATACATACCAGCTTATTGTATGAGGTTAGTGTTACTCTGATACCAAAACCAGACAAAGACACTGCAAAAAATTACAAGAAACAACAGACCAATATCCCTTGGAAACATAGATGCAAAACTCAGCACAAAGTATTAGGAAGTTGAATTCAGTGGTATATAAACATAATCTACAAAAAACATGTAAAACTAATAAGTGAGTTTAGCAAGATCAAAGGACATAAGGTCAATAATAACAAAAAGACATATTTCTATATACTATTAGTGTACATTTAGAAGTGAAAAAATCTAAAAATAATACTATTCACAATAACCCCCCCAAAATGAAATATTAAGTGTAAATCTAACAAAACATATATAGGATTTGTAAGCTGAAAACTATAAAATATTCATGAAAAAATTAAAAGGTCTAAAAATAATCCTAAAAGTAAATATGCCATGTTCATGGATTCGAATAAAAATATAAATTTAACTTAAAATTATTTATAAATTTAATGCAAGTCTTATCAAAATCTCAGGAAGATTTTTTTGTAGATATAGACAAGCCAATGCCAAAAAGGAAACAAACAAAATAGAATAGCTAAAGCAATTTTGAAAAAGAATAATCAAATTGGAGCAATCACCACCTTATTTTAAGAATTACTGTAAAGCTGGGCACCCAGGTGGCTCAGACTGTTAAGCATCTGACTTTGGCTCAGGTCATGATCTTACAACAGTTCGTGAGTTCGAGCCCTGCATTAGGTTCCTTTCTGTCAGTCCAGACCCCACTTCAGATTCTCTATCCCCCTCTCTCTGTCCCTCCCCTACTCACACACACACTCTCTCTCAAAAGTAAATAAACATTAAAAAAAGAATTACTGTAAAGCTACAGTAATCAAAACAATACGATATTAGCAGGAGAGATCAATGGAGGAAAATAATGCACCCAGAAATAAGGCTGGAGAGGGGGGAAGATGGCAGCAGAGTAGGAGCACCTTAGGCTTGCCTTGCTTGTCCCATGAATACAACTAGATGATTATCAATCATCCTACAAATCCCAGAAATCAACCTGAAGACTGGCAGAACAAACTCCACAACTAAAGGTAGGGAAGAGGTCAAATCAAGAAGGTAAGAAGTGGGGAGACACAATTTGGAAGAAAAACAGATCGTGGCTGCTGTAGTGAGGAGAGAGACTCAGTTGTAGAGAAGGGCAAGAGACAGGCTAACACACAGGGGAGTGCACAGGGAAAATGAGTCTCCATAGCGGTTGCCTTGGGAAGTGAGAGGGACGGAATTTTATGAGTTCTTGCTATCTGCCTGAAGTTTTAAGGATCAATGGGATTGGCTGGAATAAAGCCCTGAGGACATTGGGGTTGCTCTTGGAGAGGCGGGCAAGCAGACCAGGAACATACAGTATGGAAATAGCGATCTGGAAAGTGCCTGGGGCACACAGTGGGGAGGTTATTTACTCATTGAGCGTGTCCCAGAGAGGCAGCATTCATAGAGAGATGCCTCTTGGAACAAAGGAACTGGCCAATTCCATTTCCCACCCCCGCCTCTCAGCATAAGCACAGGGACACCTGTGGGAACCAACACAGTTACAGACACTGGCTACTTAACTTGTTTACACCAAGACCCGCCCACCCCCATGCTCCTGTGGAATCACCCCTCCCAGTCACACTTGTCCCAGTCCCAGCACAGTGGGACCCCTCCCAAAGAAGACTGGCCCAAACTCCTGCCAACACTATGTCTCCCAACCTGGGGTTTTTGCAAAGCCTTGGTTCTGGCAGCAACAGGTCTTGTTTCACAAGCAGACCAGAGCACACCTAGTTAAAACTTGCTACATTCAGGCCAGGGTTCTAACACTGTCCACAACAAGCCAAGAGAGCCTATGTAGATAACTGGCCTAAAGTGGCCAGGACCCAACACATGCAGCATACACTGGAGACACTCCCGGAAGTGCCAAGCTGTAGGGAATACGGATAGTACACTGGAAGGCACTACAAAACCTCTTCTTCATAAGGCCATTACCCTAAAGAACAGGAGAATCACTGACTTTCCTAACACAGAGAAAGAGGCACAGAGACTTAGACAAAGTGAGAACACAGAGAAATTTATCCCAAATGAAAGAACAGGACAAGGCCACAACCCAAGATTTAAGTGAAACAGATGTAAGTAACATGCTTGATGGAAAATTTAAAGCAATGATCATAAGGATACCCACTGGACTTGTGAAAAGAGTGTAGGACAACAGTGAGACAATTAACATAGCAATAAATGATAGCAGAGATAAAGGCTCGATAAACAATGAGAAACACACTTGATGGAATAACAGCAGGTTGGAACAAATTATTGATCTAGAAGAGAGAGTAATTGAAAATAATCAAACTGAACAAAAAAGAGAAAAAAGGATTATGCAAAATGAGATTCGATTTAAGGATCTCAGTGACTCCATCAAACATAATAACATTTGTATTATAGAAGTCCCAAAAGAAAAAAAAAAAGAAAAGGGGGCAGAACATTTATCTGAAGAAATAATAGCTGAAAACTTGCTTATCTGGGAAAGGAAACAAATATCCAGATGCAGGAAACACAGAGAAGCCCCAACAAAATCAACAAAAACAGACCTACACCAAGACGTATTGTAATTAAACTGGCAAAATGTAGTGATAAAGAAAAAAATATTCAAAGCAGCAAAACAAAAGAAGACACATACATATATAGGAAACTCCACAAGGCTATCAGCAGATTTTTCAGCGGACACTTTACATGCCAGAAAGGAGTGGCATGATATATTTAAAATGCGGAATAGAAAACACCTACAGCCAAGAATACTCTATCCAGCAAGGCTATAAGTCAGAATAGAAGGAGAGATAGTTTCCCAAACAAACAAAAGTTAAAGGAATTCATGATCACTCAACCAACCCTGCAAGAAATATTAAAGGAGATTCTTTGTGGAAAAGAGAGATCAAAAGTGACAGTATACAGGTAGGGAACAGAAAAGTGGTAAAAATTAAAACTTCTATAAAAATCAATCAAGGAACTCACTAAATAAAAGGGTATAAAATATAACACCATATACCTAAAACATGGGGAGGAGAGAAGAAAATGGGTTCAAACTTGAACAACCACAACTTTATATAGACTGCTATATGCAGAAAATATTATGTGCAAATGTAATGGTAACCATATATCAAAAACCAATAATAAACATGCAAAGAATGAATGAGAAAGAAGTAAAAATATATTACTAAAGAAAATCAGCAAAATATGAGTGAAAGACAAGAAAAAATCAGAGATAATCTTCAGAAACAACCACAAAACAAATAATAAAATGGCAATAAATACATACCTATCAATAATTATTTTAAATGTAAATGGAATAAATACTAAAATCAAAAGACATAGGGTGATATAATGGATAAAAAAAAAACCACAAGGCTATCTATATGCTGCATATAAGTGACCATTTTATACTTAAAGATATCTGCATATTGAAAAAGTAAGGGGATGGAGAAACATTTATCATGCAAATGGATGTCAAAAGAAAGCCAGAGAAGCAATACTTATATTGTACAAAACAGACTTTAAGGCAAAGACTATAGAATCAGAGGAGGGAGACGGCAGTGGAGTGAGAGGACCCTAGGCTCACCTTATCCCATGAACACAACTAGATAATTATTAAATCATCTTAAATATCCCAGAAATCAACCTGAAGACTGACAGAACAAACTCTGTAACTAAAGGGAGGAGCGCCTGGGTAGATCAGTCAGTTAAGCGTCCAACTTCGGCTCAGGTCATGATCTCACGGTCTGTGGGTTCGAGCCCCGTGTTGGGCTGTGTGCTGACTGACAGCCAGCTCAGAGCCTGGAGCCTGTTTCAGATTCTGTTTCTCCTCTCTCTCTGACACATCCCTGCTCACGTTCTCTCTCTCTCTCTCTCTCTCTCTCTCTCTCAGAAATAAATAAAACATTAAAACAGATTTTAAAAAACCTCTATAACTAAAGGGAGAGAAGAAGCCACATTGAAGAAGATAAGAAGTAAGGAGATTTGGTTTAGGAGAGAAATAGATCATGGCTGCTGTGGATGGGAGAGAGCCATGTTTAGTAGAAGGGCGAGACAGAGAGGAACACAAAGAGGAACACAGAAGAGGAATGTTTCCCCAAAGCCATTGGCTTGGAAATCAAGAGGGGCTGAATTTCATGAGTTCTTGCAACCAGTAGAGCCTAAAGCCTGGAGTTTTAAAGGTCAGTGGATTTAGCTGGGAGAGGGCCTAGAGGAGAGAAGGCAGGCAAACAACCTGGGGGGCAAGACAGCATGGAAACAGTGATTTGAAGAGAACCTTGGGCACACAGTGGAGAGATTATCAGCTCTTCTCGGATATTCCTGAGAGTCAAGGTTCACGAAGACACCTCTTCAATAACAAAGGAGCTGGCTGGTGATTTTCCCATCCCCACCCCTCAGCATAAACACAGAGCCACCTGCAGGAAGCCGCACAGCACTGACACTGGCTACCTAACTTGCTTACACCAAGCCCAACCCCCCTGCACTCTGGCTGGACTGCCCTTCTCAGTCCTGGCACAGCTGGCCCTTCCCCAAGAAGAACAATACAAATCTCTACCCACACCAGTAAGTATAAGTAGCAATACTTACATCACACAAACTAGACTTTAAAACAAAGTTTGTAATAAGTAGCAAATAAGGGCACTATATCATAATAAAGGGGACAATCCAACAAGAAGATATAACAATTGTAAATATTTATGCACCCAACATGAAACACCCAAATATATAAAACAATAACAAACATTAAAAAAACTCATGGATAATAATACAATAATAGTAGGGGACTTCAAGATCCCACTTACATTAGTGAACAGATCATCTAAACAGAAAATCAACAACGAAACAATGGGTTTGAATGACATACTGGAAAGGATGGATTTAACAGATATATTTAGAGCATTCTTTTTTCTTTTTCTTTCTTTTTTGATTCTTATTTTATTTTTTCAAGTTTTTATTTAAATTTTAGTTAGTTAACAATATATGGTAAAATTAGTTTCAGGTGTAGAATTTAGTAATTCATCACTTACATATAACACCCAGTGCTCATCACAACATTCCATCCTAAAACAGCAGAATACACATTCATTACAGGTGCACACAGAATATTCTCCAGAACAGATGACATATTATATCACAAAATAGTCCTCAACAAATAAAAGAAGAATGAAGTCATACCATGCACTTTTTCTGACCATAAAGTTATCAAACTAAAAAGTCAATCAAAGAAAAAATCTGAGAAGATCACAAACACATGGGGCCTAAACAACATACTACTAAATAATGAAAGGGTAAGCCAGGTAATCAGAGAAAATAATTAAAAAATACATGGAAACAAATGAAAATGTAAACACAACGGTGAAAAATCTTTGGGATGCAGCAAAAAGTGGTCCTAACAGGGCAGTATATAGCACTACAGGCTTACATCATGAAGCAAGGGAAATCTCAAATAAACAACCTAACATTACACCTAAAGGAGCTAGAAAAATAACAACAAAGCCTAAAGCCAGTAGAAGAAAAAACTAATAAAGTTTAAAACAGAAATAAATGGGATAGAAACTAAAAAACAAAAACAAACAAACAAACAAACAAACAAACAAAAAAACAAAAAACACCAATAGAACATATCAGTGAAACCAGGAACTGATTCTTTGAAAAAATAATAAAATTGATAAACCTCTAGCCACACTTATCAAAAAGAAAAGGGAAATTACCCAAATAAATAAAATCACAGATGAGAGAGGAGAAATAACAAACCACAGAAATACAATTTTAAGAGAATATTATGAAAAACTATATGCCAACAAATTAGACAACCTAGAAGAAATGGATAAATTCTTAGAAACATATAACCTCCCAAACTTAATTCAGGAAGAAATAGAAAACTTGAACAGACCAATACACAGCAAAGAAATTGAATCAGCAATCAAAAACTTCCAAATACACAAAACTTCAGGGCCTGATGTGGTTTCACAGGCAAATTCTACCAAACATTTAATGAAGAATTAATGCCTATTTTTCTCTAACTATTCCAAAAAATAGAAGAGGAAAGATAGCTTCCAAATTCATTCTATGATACCAGCATTACCCTAATACCAAGACCGGAAAAGGATACAACTAAAAAGAGAACTACAAGCCAATATCCCTGATGAACATAGATGGAAAACTCTCAATAAAATACTAGCAAACTGTATTCAACAATACATTAAAAAAACATTCACCATGATCAAGTGGGAGTTATTCCTGAGCTGCAAGGGTAGGTCAATATTCACAAATCAATCAACATGATACAGGACACCAGTAAAAGAAAAGATAAGAACCATATGATCTTTTTAATTGATGCAGAAAAGCACTTGACAAAGTACAACATCCATTCTTCTTTAAAAATTTAGATTCAAGTTAGTTAACATATAGTGTAGTATTGATTTTGGGAGTAGAATTTAGTGATTCATCACTTACATATAACACCCAGTGCTCATCCCAAGTACCCTTCTTAATGCCCATCACCATTTAGCCCATCCTCCCACCCTCCAGAAACCGTTTGTTTTCTGTATCTAAGAGTCTCTCATGGTTTGCCTCCCTCTCCCTATCTTATTTTATTTTTCCTTCCTTTCCCCTATTTTTATGTTTTGTTTCATAAATTCCACATATGGGTGAAATTATGATATTTGTCCTTTTCTGACTGACTTATTTCACTTAGCATAATACTCTTTAGTTCCATCCATATCATTTCAAATGGCAAGATTTCATTTTTTTGATGGTTGAGCAATATTCCATCCATTCATCAGTTGATGGACATTTGGGCTCTTTACATAATTTTCCTATCGTTGATAGTGCTGGTATAAACTTTGGGGTGCATATGCCCCTTCAAATCAGCACTCCTGTATCCTTTGGGTAAACACCTAGTAGTGCAATTGCTGGGTTGTAAGGTAATTCTATTTTTAACTTTTTGAGGAACCTCCATACTGTTTTCCAGGGTGACTGCACCAGTTTGATTCCCACTAACAGTGCAAGAGGGTTCCCATTTCTCCACATCCTCACCAACATCTGTTGTTTCCTGAGCTGTTAATTTTAGCCATTCTGACAGGTGTGAGGTGGTATCTCATTGCGGTTTTGATTTGTATTTCCCTGATGATGAGTGGTGTTGAGCATATTTCCTTATTCCTGATAGACATCTGGATGTCTTCTTTGGAAAAGTGTCTCTTCATGTCTTCTGCCCATTTCTTCACTGGATTATTTATTTATTTATTTGGGGGAGGGGCTGTTGAGTTTGATAAGTTCTCTGTAGAGTTTGGAGACTAACCCTTTATCCAATATGTCATTTGCAAATATCTTCTCCCATTCTGCCTGTTGCCTTTTAGTTTTGTTGATTGTTTCCTTCACTGTGAAGATTTTTACTTGATGAGGCCCCAACAGTTCATTTTTACTTTTTGTTTTCCTTTCCTCCGGAGACATGTCTAGTAAGAAGTTGCTGTGGCCGAGGTTATAGAGGTTGTTGCCTGTTTTCTCCTCTAGGATTTTGATGGTTTCCTGTCTCATCCATTTTGAATTTAGTTTTGTGTATGGTGTTAGAAAGTAGTCCAGGTTCATTTTTGTGCATGGCACTGTCCGCTTTCCAACACCATGTGCTGAAGACACTATCTTTTTTTCCATTGGATATTCTTTCCTCCTTTGTTGAAGATTAGTTGGCCATACATTTGTGGGCCATTTCTGGGTTCTCTATTCTGTTCTATTGATTATGTGATTGTTTTTGAGCCAGTACCATACTGTCTTGATGATTACATCTTTGTAATACAGCTTGAAGTCTGGAATTGTAATGCCTCCAGATTTGGTTTTCTTTTTCAACATTACTTTGGCTATTCAATGTCTTTTCTGTTTCTATATAAATTTTAGAATTTTTTGTTCTAGGTCTGTGAAGAATGCTGGTGTCATTTTGATAAGGATTGCTTTGAATGTGTAAATTGTTTTGGATAGTGTAGACATTTTAACAATATTTTTTCTTCCAATCCATGAGCACAGAATGTTTTTGCATTTCTTTGAGTATTTTTCAATTTCTTCCATAAGCATTCTATAGTTTTCAGAGTACAGATCTTTTACATCTTTGGTTAGGTTTATTTATGGATGTCTTATGGTTTTTTGTGCAATTATAAATGGGATTGATTCCTTCATTTCTCTTTCTGCCTTATTATTGATGTATAGAAATGCAACAGATTTCTGTACATTGATTTTATATCTTGAGACTGCTGAATTCGTGTATTAGCTCTAGCAGTTGTTTTGGTGGAGTTTTTCAGGTTTTCCATTTAGAGTATCATGTCATCTGTGAAGAGTGAAAGTTTGACTTCTTCCTTGCCAATTTGGATGCCTTTTATTTCTTTGTGTTGTCTGATTGCTGGGGCTAGGACTTCCAGCTCTATGTTGAACAACAGCGGTGAAAGTGGGCATCCCTGTCGTGTTCTTGACCTTAGGGGGAAAGCTCTCAGTTTTTCCTCATTGAGGATGATATTAGTTTCGAGATTTTCATATAGAGCCTTCATGATACAACATCCATTCTTCATAAAAGCCCTCAACATAGCAGGTTTAGAGGGAACATACCTCAACATAATAAAGGTCATATATGAAAATTCACAGCTAATATCATCCTCAATGGGGAAAATCTGAGAGCTTTTCTTCTATGGTCAGGAGCGAGATAGGGATGTCCATTCTCACTACCATTATTTTACATAGTATTGGGAGTCCTAGCCTTAGCATTAAGAAAACAAAAAGAAATTTAAAAAATCCAAATCAGCAAGGAAGAAGTCAAACTTTCACTATTTGCATATGACATGATACTCTATATAGAAAGCCCAAAAGATTCCACCAGAAAAAAATGGTAGAACTGATACAAAAATTTATTGAAATCATAGGATACAAAACCAAATGTACAGAAATGTGTTGCATTTCTTTTTTTTTTTTAATTTTAATGTTTTTTTTTTTTTTTTTATTTCTAGGAGACAGAGAGACAGCGTGAGCAGGGAGGGTCAGAGAGAGGGAGTCACAGACTGAAACAGGCTCCAGGCTCTGAGCTGGCAGTCAGCACAGAGCCTGACGCGGGGCTTGAACCCACGAACCGCGAGATCATGACCTAAGCGAAAGTCGGACGCTTAACCGACTAAGCCACTCAGGCGCCCCAAGAAATGTGTTGCATTTCTATACTCCAATACTGAAGCAACAGAAAAAGAATTCAAGGAATCAATCTCATTCACAACTGCATCAAAAATAATAAGATACCTAGGAATGAACCTAACCAAAGAGGTGAAAGACCTGTACTCAGAAGCTATAAAGGACTGAGGAAAGAAACTGAAGACATCATTAAGAATTGGAAATACATTACATGCTCGTGGATTGGATGAACAAATATTGTTCAAATACTACTCTAAGCAATCTACAGAATTAATGCAATCCGTATCAAAATACCAACAGCATTTTTCACAGCGCCAGAACAAACAATCCTAAAATGTGTATGGAACCACAAAAGACCCCAAATAGCCAAAGCAACCTTAAAATATAAAATCAAAGCTGAAGGCATCACAATTCTGGACTTCAAGTTATATTACAAAACTGTAGTGATCAAAACGGTATAGTACTAGCAAAAAAATAGACACATAGATCCATGAAACAGAATAGAAATCCCCAGAAATAAACCCACAATTATATGGTCAATTAACTTTTGACAAAACAGGAAAGAATATTCAATGGAAAAAAGACAGTCTCTTCAACCAATTGTGTTGGGAAAACTGGACAGCGACATACAAAAGAATGATATTTGACCACTTTCTTACACCCTACACAAAAAATAATGGATTAAAGACCTAACTGTGAAACTTGAAACCATCAAAATCCTAGAAGTGAACAGAAGCTGTAACTTCTGTGGTATGACCACAGCAACTTCTTTCTAGATAAGTCTCCTAAGCCAAGGGAAACAAAATAAAAAATAAAGTATTCAGACTATATCAAGCTTAGGGTTGATGGAAATTGGGGGGAGAGAGGAAAGATGGGCATTGAGGAGGGCATTTGTTGGGATGAGCACTGGGTGTTATATGTAAGCCAATTTGACAATAAATTATACTAAAAATAAATAAGTAAAAAGCTTCTGCAGAAGGAAGGAAACAACAAAACTAAAAGGCAACTTACAAAATGGAAGAAGATATTTGCAAATAACATATCTGATGAAGGATTAGTATCCAAAATATATAAATAACTTATAGAACTCAACACTCAAAAAAGAATAATACAATTAAAAATGGCAGAAGACATGAATAGATATATTTCCAACAAAGATATACAGATGACCAACAGACACATGAAAAGATGTCCATCATCACTTATCATCAGGGAAATGCAAATCAAAACTACAACGAGATATTACCTCACACTTGTCAGAATAGCTAACATCAAGAACACAAGCAAAAAGAGGTGATTGTGAAGATGTGGAAAAAGGGGAACCCTCATGCATTGTTGGTTGGAATGCAATCTGGTGCAGCCACTGTGGAAGTTCCTCAAAAAAATTAGAAATAGAACTACATTATGATCCAGCAATCACACTGCTGGATGTTTACACAAAAATACAAGAATACTAATTCAAAGGGATACGTGTACCCCTACTTTTATAACAGCATTGTTTAATAAGCAAGATAAGGAAGCAGCTCAAATGTCCACCAATAGATGAATGGATAAAGAATACATGATATATATACACACACACACACATAATGGAAGATTATTCAGCCATAAAAAAGAATGCAATCTTGCCATTTGTAACAACATGGATAGAACTAGAGAGCATAATACTAAGTGAAATCTGTCAGTCAGAGAAAGACAAATACCACATGATTTCACTCACATGTGGAATTTAAGAAACAAACAGAATCAAAGGAGGAAAAACAGAGAGAAAAAGAAGAAACAGGCTCTTATTTATAGAGAACTGATGGTTACCAGAGGGGAGGTGGGTAGGGGGATGGGTGAAATAGATGATGGGGATTAAGGACTGCACTTGTCATGTCGAACAGAGTGATGTATGGAAGCGTTGAATTACTATTTTATATAACTGAAACTGATATAACACTGTATGTTGACTAATTGGAATCAAAACAAAAAGTTAAATTAAAAAATAAAGTGTAAAATTAAAAAAAGAAACATGCCCACACAAATATGGTCAAACGATTTTTGGCCAAAGTACAAAAGCGATTCGATTTAGTAAAGATTTTTCAACAAATGGTGTTTCTAAAATTTGACATCAATACCCAAACAAAACAAAACAAAACACCCTCAATCTTAACCTTCTACCTTATACAAAAATTGTCTCATAATGGACCATAGATGTTAATGTAAAATGTACTTTTATGTACAAAACCATATTCTCTCATAATACCATTTGAATTTTAAAAAGCAGCACAAGGATGGTTGTATATGTCCATATATACTAATGAATAAATTAAATACTTCTGAAAAAAATACACGAGACAATTAACAGGTTTCTCATGGGTAGGAAGAGAGACATTGGAGAACTTTATTTTATACTTTTTGCCTTTCTGGTATATTTCTTTTAAAAATCAACACATACGTCCTTTACTTTTATAACAAAAAAGAAATTTTAATACATATTGACAATACCAAGCACTGACAAGTATATGGGAAAATCTCAGACATTACTGGAAGGAACAACAATATGACATTCACTCTGGAAGACGGTTTGGCAATTTTCTGTAAAGTCAAACACAGACTTACCGTATGACCCAACAATCTCACTCCTGAGTTTCTGCCCCAGAGAAATGAAAACTTATGTCTAAGCAACAATGTTTATATCAGCTGTATTTATAATAGCCCCAAACTGGAAGGAATCCAAATGTCATTCTGTGAGTGAGTACGTGAACAAACACTAGTATACCCATACAACAGAATACTACTCAGAATAAAAAGAACAAACTACTGATATACAGAACAATTTGGATGACTCTCAAAGACATGATGCTGCATGAAAGAAGCCAGTCTCAAAGGGCTACATATTGCATTATTTCATTTATATTGCATTATGAAAAAGGCAAGACTATCAGGGATGGAAAACAGATGGTCAGGGTTTATGGCTGGAGGGAGAGATGACTATAAAGTGGTAGAATAAGGTAGGTATTTTTGGCTATTGAAACTGTCCTGTGCCCAGATTGTGATGGTCATTTACATGTGTCAATACAAATGTTAAAATTTATAGGTACAGCAAAATAGAAAAAAAGTACATTTTTGCTTGATTATTTACAAATAATATTTGAAATATATTGACAGGTTAATATGTGTTTTAAATGTTAAATGTTTTGAAGTCTGCTGCTTTTATTTCTATATCAGAAATGAAAACTCAAATGTTTCCAGAGACCAAATAGGTAAAATACCTTTATGAAATTGAAGTTGTTCATGTATAAGAAAAATAAGGAATGATATGGACTGTGTTTGAAGTATACAGTGTGTGCCCCAACTGAAGACATTCAAATCCAATTAAAAACAAGACTGCACATGCACTCATACACATTCAAACATTTTTCAAAATTTTTATTTATTTTTTTTGAGAGAGAGACAGAGTATGAGCCAGGGAGGGGCAGAGAGAGAGGGAGACACAGAATCTGAAGCAGGCTCCAGGTTCTGAGCTGTCAACACAGTGCCTGAAGCAGGGCTCGAACTCACGAATGGTGAGATCATGACTTAAGCTGAAGTCGAATGTTTAACCAACTGAGTCACCCAGGTGCCCCCCCCCACACCTTTCACACACACACACACGCACACACACACACACACACACACCTGTGGGACCCCCTGCTCTGTATGTTGTTTTTAGATGACTTCATGTAATATTAGAACTTTAATCACCATCTGAATAATTTTTCTTTTAGTATATGCCACCCAGATCTACTTTGAGTTCCAAATCTATTTTCTTCACATGACTTGAATATCTGCAACTGTATCAGTGATACAGTTTCCCACCGATACGTCAAAACTTAACATGTTCAAAAAATGAGGTCATAATTTTGTTTTTCACTCAAAAACTTGCTTTCAAGGTTTTCTCTATTTGTGAAATCCTATTTTCACTATTTGTCTCCCTGGTATAGTTTGAGATAGCAGTCTGTAGTTTTCTTTCTTAACACTTATCCGGGTTTTGAACTACATTTTTTGTTTTATTTTGTTTATATCCTGTTTCCCCCACCAGATTGTAACATAGATGTGGATAAGAACTATATCTGTTTAGCTTACCACCCTATTTCCAGAACCCAGTACATAGTAGGCATCAATACATTTTTGTTGAATGAACAAATGGTACCATCATCTATCCCATCACTCAAGGCAAAAACTCAAGAGTCACCTTTCCTCATTTGTCATGTTTTCTCTCATCAGTGAGTCATCTACTCATAGATTTTAACTTCTCACCAACTCATATCTCTCTCTCCAGTGCTTCTACCTTAATCTCACATAATTTCTTAAACTATACAAATGTAGTTTTCTTTTAAAGGTCTATTTTCATTATATAAAATTTATTTCTTATTTTTTTCATTTTTTTACATTTGATGTTTTTACTTAACATACAGTGTTATATTAGCTTCAGGTGAACAATTTAGTGATTCAACACTTTCATACATCACTCTATGCTCCTCACAAGTGCACTCCCCAATTCCCATCACCTATTTCACCTGTCCCCCTGCACCTGCCTTCTAGTGACCATCAGTTTATTCTCTATAGTTAAAAGTATGTTTCTTGGTTTGTCTCTTTCTCCCCCCACCCTTTGCCCATTGTGTTTCTTAAATTCCACCTATGAGTGAAATCATATGGTATTTGTCTTTCTCTGACTTATTTTGCTTAGAATAATACTCTCTAGCTCCATCCATGTTGTTGAAAATGGCAAGATTTCATTCCTGTTTATGATTGAATAATCTCCCATTGTGTGTGCAGACACCACAGTCGATGGACACTTGGGCAGTTGGGCCACTTCCATATTTCAGCTATTGTAAATTAATGTTGCTGTAACCATAGGGATGCATGTATCCCTAGATATGTCTCCTAAGGCAAGGGAAACAAAACCAAAATAAACTGTTGGGACTTCATTAAAATAAAAAGCTTCTGCACAGTGAAGGAAATAACCAACAAAACTAAAAGGCAATCTACAAAAAGGTAGAAAATATTTGCAAATGACATATCTGATAAAGGGCTAGTATCCAAAATATATAAAGAACTTACAAAATTCAACACCCCAAAAATGAATAAACTAATGTAGAAATGAGCAGAAGACATAAACAGAGATTTTCCCAAAGAAGATATCCAGATGGTCAACAGATACACGAAAAATACTCATCACTCATCATCAAGGAAATATAAATCAAAACTACAATGAGATATCACTTCATACCGGTCAGTAAAATTAACAAAAAACAACAGGTGTTGGTGAGAATGCAGAGAAAGAAGAACCCTCTTGCACTATTGGTGTGAATACAAACTGGTACAGCCACTGTATGGCTATTCCTATAATAGTTCAAAATAGAACTACTTTCGGAGATGGGCATGGAGGAGGGCACTTGTGGGGATGAGTACTGAGTGTTATATGGAAACCAACTTGACAATAAACTATTTGTAAAAAAAAATAATAATAAAATAAATAAATAAAATAAAAAATAAAAATAAAAATAGAACTATTTTATGATACAGCAATCACACTACAAGATATTTACCCAAAGAACACAAAATCATTATATAATATTTCTGAAAAGAGGTTACCTAAGTTATTTCTGCTATCATGGTAGCGTTGGTCACAGTATATTTTGATATGCAATTTAAAATTCCCATTGCCTTTATAGCTTACCATACAGTTTCTTACCTAACTGTATTTATTTTGATGAGTAATAAAGACTATCATTACCAAATACCTGCTATGTGACAGGCAATATTTTGAGGTAAGTTTTTATTGTTATCATTACCCTAATTTTACAAATGGGGAACTGAGACTTATAGAGGTTAAGTGACTCCCCCAAAGCCACACAGGTAGTAAATGACAAGTGCAGGATTCAAACACAAATTTGTCTATCAGAGTTCTGTTTTGTGGGCTTTTTTACTTCACTACTATTACCTCAAGTCATTAGCAAGTATACTTGCATTAACTAGCTCTTCATAATTTCTGAGGTACTTCACATATTATCTCATTTAATTCTATTTCAATGGTCTGAGAATCTGAAACTTAGAGAGAAGTCCCTTATCAAAGCCACAGAATAAGCTGGTGGAATCCAAGGCTTCTGACTCTCAGTCCATAATTCTTTCCATCTATATCATGTTGTCTTTGTAAGTACTCTCAGGCACGAATCTCATTTCTTTCTCATATTCTTCATAGCACTTAGCACAGGGTTGAGCACAAAGTAGCTGCTTGCTGTGTTTCTTGGTTTTATAAATTGACGTAAAATGCTCAGGTTTTTATAAATACAGCTTCCTGACAACATGAGTGATAATATCTATTCCTTTAGTTTCTCAGAAAACAGAAATTTTCCTGAATTAATTTCTCAGTAGGTACATGGACAACCCTTAATTCTCATTTTCAAATCTTTAATACCTTAACACTCTCTACAGTCTTCTAAGCAGGATCAAATTATCTTATTTTATGATCCTTTTTTCTAGTCGTCAACTTAAATACGAGTTCAGAGAAATAGCAAAGAATTTTTCTACATACCTAAGAATTATCACTAGTGTCCTTCTTTACAATATTCTTATGTTCAAATACACAGTGAATTAAAGATGTTTCTTGTCCCAACTATTAAGATTTCATGTGGGGACTTTCTTTTAGTCTGTGGACACTAACACATCCATTGTTGCTACCAATCAAGCAACACTGTGCAGTTTTTGTTTGTTTGTTTGTTTGTTTTTTATGGAGAGGGATTCAGTCTTGGGTGAAAGGGTATGGTGACAATGAGTCAGGAGCTTAAAAATGGCCCACCCTGCTGCCAGCATTGCTACAGAATCTCTTGGTGGAAAGCCCAGATCTCTTCCAGTAAACTGCTCAAAATGTTTGATTCTATTTTTTATTTGGTTGCCAATTTATTAAGTGGTTAACCTTGGAATGCATCTATCCAGCATTTAATTAATTAAAGCCAGTTTGAAATACCTTTAGAAACCTTACTAATTTCAATACACCAAACTGGCACATTTATAAGTATCCATCAATTGCTAAAATACTAAATCATCTTCACTAAGATGCTGTTGCTGCCAACAGAGCATTAATCAACTCAAGAGCTAATTGTTAAGCTGAAAGAGTAAAAGCAATCCAACACATCTTCTCCCTCTCCTCACAGTTTGGGAGAAGGAGAAAAGTGGGGAGAACTATAGCTTCATGGAATTTCAGAGCTCAAAGTATCTTCAGAGATTATTTAATTTATCTTCCTTGTTGTAAAATGGGGAAAGTAAAACAAAACACCGAGTTAGTAGCAAATTCAGGATTAGATCCCATGGCTCTAATGCATAAGTATTCTTCATTTCCAGAATACTTTTTATTATGGAAAATGATTCTAACTTACTAATCACCCACTCTATAGTTCCATATAGAATACTGTGAGAAGAGTGTAATGATACTAAATAGTAATTGTGCATCTCATAGAAAATTGCTGACCCACATTGTTGTTTTATTCTGTATCATATTGGTGCAGAAACACAGAACACAAGTTTTGAAGGTCTAATTCTAAAGTCATTACTTTCTATTAAAATGAAATAATCATTTTACTCATCACCTTTATTCCCCATTACCTATTATATGTGTGTCCCTGACATCTGGGGTATCAGGCCACAGTGGTACCTATAGCCACTGAATTATAAACAGTAGTTTAGACAAGAAAACCATTTCTATTTGATATTGAACTTCAGGACATGCATTTGTGGAAGCACTACCTCATTAATATTATGCTAAGCCAAACAGGATGACAATTTCCATTCTATGAATCCACACCAGTTGAATGCATGGCTCTGCCTGTGGTAACATCAGCAGAAAAATAAGTAAACTATCTGTGGATGCTGGGAAACCAACTCCCCCACAACATATAAGCAATATATGAGAGAAAAAGACAGAAAGGGGATTGGGTTCAAAGTAACCCTGGACCAAGCAAAATAATAAATATGTCAGTGCTGCTCAAACTGGAGTGTGTATAAAAACCACCTAAGAAAATTGCTAAAACACTGTGAATGCAGATAGATGTAGCAGTGGTTTCCAAACCTGGCTATGTCTGTGGTAGTTACACAACTGTATACAATTATCAGAATTATTTAAAATGGGTGAGTTTTGGAAAGAAGGCCTGAAGCCATAGGACACTGAACCGCAAGAGTCTGGGAGGAAAAGAGACAGAGTCCACTAAGAAGACAGACTCATAGGTGCGTGATTGCGAACTGGGGAAGATAAAAATGGGCCGGGACCCAGAAGCACAGAGGGGAGGAAGCCCCCTCTGTGGAGAGCCAGGGAGAGACAAGGGGAAGAGAAAGAGAGGCTGAAACTGCTCATAGAACTGTCCCTGGAGAAGAGAAAAACCTCAGCCTGGATGGAGAGGAATCCTATCATCCCATCTCTAACCGCAGGGCATTCGGAGAATGATCCTATTTCTAGCTGCGGTGCTGCCTTTGGGCTGGGTGCCCCGGTCCCAGGTAGCACCAGAAGAAACTGCTCTGCTGCTCTCCCTGCTTGATCCCCAGCTGGGAAGTGGCCTGGCCTATGGGATTACATTTCGAGCAGTATCATTAAAGGACGTGGACTAAGATCTGGAAACCAGGCAGTTCTTGGGACATAGAGCATGGCCCACCTTGGCTATGCCCATGCCACAGAGAGATTGGACCTAAAAGAGTGATTTGCAACACTTGGTTCGATCGAAGGGGCTAGGGCACCGCCATTTTTCTCCCCA
This sequence comes from Proteles cristata cristata, assembly GCA_017311185.1. Classification (NCBI taxonomy): domain Eukaryota; kingdom Metazoa; phylum Chordata; class Mammalia; order Carnivora; family Hyaenidae; genus Proteles; species Proteles cristata. The sequence goes on along the minus strand of JAESUZ010001934.1, from coordinate 37,661 downwards.
CGATCACCAAGGCGGAGCCCCAGGGAGCGCCTGAAGGACCTCAGTCCGGGTGAGACCCACCTACACCAAACCAAGTCCATCTGCACTCAAGAGCTGCTTTTTTTTTTTTTTTTTTAACCAGAGCCTGGGTAAGACCAACATGGATGATTACTGTGATTACCTCTAGATCAATTCTTGCTATTCATATATTTTCCTTTATATCATTTTTATCTCTCCCCTCCACTGGACTCGGCACTTTGATCATTGGTTTGCTTAAACAGTCAAATTAATCCATTCTCTTGATGCATATTCTACACCTCTGTCCTTACCTACCTTTCTTTCTCTCTCTGGAATAATCAGACTATATAGTTTCTTTGAGTAACATTATCTTCGTTTCTTTCTCCTCATCTCCAACCATATTCTCCTCTTTCTCACTCTGAATTAAGGCGCTTAGTCTCTCTGCCTGGTCAATGTCCAATTTCTCTTTCTCCCCACCCCTGTCATTTCTCTCTTGTGTATGCTCTTCCATCAGCACTGCATACACCCTGCTCTTTATTTATAGCTGGGAATTCTGGTTTTATGCTTTTAGATTGTCCTTTGTCTTTAGTGGGTTTTTTTCCTTTTTTTAATCTTTTTCCCTTTCGGTTTGCTTGTTTGTTTGATTTGTCTGTGCGTTTGCATGCTTTTGTTTCCTATGTGTCTGTCTGTCTGTTTTTCTTTCCAAGGCTACCTCAAGAAACAAGCCAAAGGACACATGGTGGAGAGTCCCAAATATCACTAAAGTAGGGAAAAAAAATAACCAAAGTCTCAACAAGAGAGACCAAGAGACACCATTAAAAAGAACACTTTCTGAATAGACAGGCTCTGGACAGTTAATGAGCCTTCTTTAATATAGCAGTACTCCCAGGTGTTGAGCACATAACAAGCTTTTATACCTGAAAAGAGGCAGAAAGCTAACCAAAATGATGAAATGGGAGAACTGTCCTCTAAAGAAATTCCAGGAAGAAGTGACAGCTAAAGAATTGCTAAAAACAGATATAAGCAACATAATTGAACAAGAATTTAGAGGAATAGTCATAAAATAAATCGCAAAAATCCTCAAAAAGATACTTGCAAATCGAATCCAACAGCACATAAAATGAATTATCCACCATGATCAACTGGGATTCATTCTTGGGTTACAGAGCTCATTCAATATTCACAAATCAATCAATGTGATACATCACATTCAAAAAAGAAAAGATAAAAACCATATGAGTCTGTCGATAGATACAGAAAAAAGCATTTGAGAAAATACAGCATCCTTTCTTAATAAAGACCCTCGAGAAAGTCGGGATAGAAGGAACTACTTAAACATCATAAAAGCCATTTACAAAAAGCCCACAGCTAATATCTTCCTCAATGGGGAAAAACTGAGAGCTTTCCTCCTGAGATCAGGAACATGACAGGGATGTCCACTATCACCACTATTGTTTAACAGAGTGCTGGAAGTCCTAGCATCAGTAGTCAGACAACAAAAGGAAATAAAAGGCATCAGAATTGGCAAAGAAGAAGTCAAACTTTCACTCGTCGCAGATGACATGATACTCTGTATGGAAAACTAGACAGACTCCACTAGAAGCCTCCTAGAGCTGATCCATGAATTCACCAAAGTTGCAGGGTACAAAATCAATGTACAGAAATCGGTTCATTTTTATACACCAATAATGAAGCAACAAAAAGAGATATCAAGAAACTGATCGCATTCACAATTGCACACAAAATCATAAAATACCTAAGAATAAACCTATCTTAAAATATCTGTATGCTGAAAACTATAGAAACCGAATGAAGGAAATTGAAGAAGGCACAAAGAAAAGGAAAAACATTCCATGCTCATGGATCGGAGGAAAAAGATTGTTAAAATGTCATTACTATCCAAAGCAATCTACACATTCAATGCAATCCCAACAATAATTGCACCAATATTCTTTTCAAAGCTAGAACAAACTATCCTAAAATTAGTATGGAACCACAAAAGACGCCGAATAGCCAAAGTAATATTGAAGAAGAAAACCAAAATGGGAGGCATCACCATCCCAGACTTTAGCCTCTACTACAAAGATGTAGTCATCAAGACAGTATGATATTGGCACAAAAACCGACACATAGACCAATAGAATAGAGAACTCAGAATTGGACCCACAAATTTATGGCCAATTAATCATTGACAAAGCAGGAAAGAGTATCCAATGGAAAAAAAGACAGCCTCTTTAACAAATGGTGCTGGGAGTACTGGACGGCAACGTGCAAAAATAAAACTAGATCACTTTCTTACACCATACACAAAACTAAACTCAAAACGGATGAAGAAACTGAATGTGAGACAGGAAACTATCAAAACCCTAGAGGAGAAAATAGGAAACAACCTCCTTGACCTCAACCGCAGCCATTTCTTACTAGATACATCCCCAAAGGCAAGGGAATCAAGAACAAAAATGAACTACTGGGACCTCATCAAGATAAAAAGCTTCTGCACAGCAAAGGAAACAATCCATAAAACTATTAGGCAACCGACGGAATGGGAAAAGATAGTTGCAAATGACTTATCGGATAAAGGGCTAGTATCCAAAATCTGTAAGGAACTTACCAAACTCCACACCCAAAAACAAATAATCCAGTGAAGAAATGGGCAGAAGATATGAACAGACTTCTCCAAAGAGGACATCCAGATGGCCAACAGACACATGAAAAGATGCTCAGCGTCCCTCCTCATCAGGGAAATACAAATCAAAACCACACTGAGATACCACCTCACGCCGGCCAGAGTGGCTAAAATGAGCAAATCAGAGGACTCTAGATGCTGGCGAGGATGTGGAGGAACGGGCACCCTCCTACACTGTTGGTGGGAATGTAAACTGGTGCAGCCCCTCTGGAAAACAGTGTGGAGGTTCCTCAAAAAATTAACACTAGAACTCCCCTATGACCTAGCAATAGCACTGCTAGGAACTTACCAAAGGGATACAGGGGTGCTGATGCATAGGGGCACATGTACCCCAAAGTTCATAGCAGTACTTTCAACAATAGCCAAATCATGGAAAGAGCGTAAATGTCCATCAACTGACAAATGGATCCAGAAGATGTGGTTTATCTATACAATGGAATACTACATGACAATGAGAAAGAATGAAATCTGGCCATTCGTAGCAACATGGATGGAACGTGAGGGTGTTATGCTGAGCGAAATAAGTCAGGCAGAGAAGGACAGATACCATATGTTTGCACACATAGGAGGATTAGGAGGAACTTAACGGAGGACCATGGGGGAGAATAAGGGGAAAAATAGTTGGGGAGAGGGAGGGAGGCAAACCATGAGAAACTCTTGAATGCTGAGAACAAACTGAGGGCTGATGAGGGTGGGGGAGAGGGAACGGGGGTGATGGGCATGGGGGAGGGCACTTGTTGGGATGAGCACTGGGTATTACATGGAAATAAACTTGACAATAAACTATGAAAGAAAAAAATAAAATGGGTGAATTTCACTATATATAAATAATAACTTTATAAAATTGTAAGCTATTAGGTAATTTTTTGGCGAGGAAACAGTTCTTTCCTCAAATCTATACCACCACAAATGTAAACCCATTGAAATTTTACTACAATAAGCAAATGATAGTGATGTTAATATTTACCTGAGTAAATACTAGGGACAAATATTTAAAAGTGAAGAACGAATGAGTTTCTTTCAAAATGAGATCATTTTATTTTTTAAGAAACCAGTTGGAACCACAACTGGTTATTACCTTATTTCTATAGCTATGAGAAATGAGCTAAGACTTAATACATCGGTTAATGACCATACAGACCACATTAGGAAGGATTAATAACAGAAGCTTAGACACACTCTCAACATAGGCAAGTACTAAATAGCAGAATCAGTGCACATGACACAAGTGATTTCAGTCAGGTAGTTAAACAAAGCATGATATTGGGAAAGTGTTAATAAGCTATAGAAACCAGCCTAAGTATACGGTCAATTTCTTGGGGAATGTGGCAACAGAAGAGTGACAACCATCTGATTGAAATTAAAGTTATGATTCTATTCCTATTGATGAGAGGTGTGTGAACACCAGAAAGGTTTCAATATAAAAGTACAAGCACAGGTTTGGAACAAGACACGGACTGTCAAGGGATCTGTAATGCAAGTTGATAGCTTGGTCATGTAAGAAGCTGACATGGGGAGCTGTTAAGAGGATGTAGTGAGATTATATTTTGAAAGGAAATCCCTGGAATATATGAATACCGATTTATCCCAACTCTCCCTCATTTCTATGAGGTCCCTCAGGTAGGTATAGCCACAAAGAAGACAAAGAAAACAAACAAAAATGCTTTATTGTTAACTGAGAACTTGGAACCTAATATTAAATAAAAACTCTAGTAGGCTGGCTGAGTCACATAGAAAAATCTCTGTCTCTGTCTTTCTCCCTCCTCTCTCTCCCCACCTCCCTCTCTTTCTTTTAGCCTAAAGACTTAAGTGGCCTCCTTCCAAGCCCAAACCTGAACCTCTGATATTACCTTCCAGTAACATGAAAGGCCACATCTTCCAATGCCAGGGAAATGGATCAAGGAAAAAAAACATTGCTGTAAGCAAGCTGAGCTACAGCTAAGCTGACCTAGACTACTTTCCCTAGACCCAGATATTATGTTTGAAAAAAAGAAAGAGGACAGGAGACAAAAAGCAAGCTAGGCTTTCTCCTATGAGGTACAGGCTGCCAGTCATCTTATCATTAAAAACACTTATATACCTGTCTCCTACTCTTTAACCACCTGTAATCTAAGAGAGTCCCCACTAAAGACTTCTTTATAGCTAAATTCAACAAACACTGTTCAGTTCTCATCTCAGTTGACCTTTATTTAGTGAAACACACTCTTCTTCCACCTTCCATATCACACCACACTCTTCTGGCTTTCTTCCTACATCTATGAATTCCCCCTTTCATTATTATTTGGAAATTTCTTCCCTACTACTCATTCTAAATGTTGAAAACTCCTCAGACCTTGGGCTTGAATTCTCTTATCTTCTTATGCGACATTTCAACTCCAGCTGATTTCATTTGGTCCTATGTCTTTAATTAGCAACTATATCCTGAGGACTTCCAATTTTATATCTTCAGATCAGACCTTTTCTCTGAGCTACATATCCATCCACACACAATCTTTGTGAGACGTCACTTAGATATTTACTCATTGGCATTTCTTAGTTTAGGCCGTCATCATTACTTGCCTTGGGGTTGTTACTGGAGGGAAGGAGAGCAGTGGGTTTCCCTGTTTCCTTTCTTTTTTAATTTTTTTAATTATTTATTTATTGTTGAGAGAGAGAGACAGAGTGTGAGCGGGGGAGAGGCAGAGAGAGAGAGGGAGACACAGAATGCAAAGCAGGCTTCAGGCTCTGAGCTCTCAACACAGAGCCTGACACGGGGCTCGAACTCATAAGCTGTGAGATGATGAGCTGAGCTGAAGCTGGACGCCCAACCGACTAAGCCACCCAGATGCCCCTCCTTTCTTTTTTTAAAATGTTATTTATTTTTGAGAGAGAGAGAGAGACCCACAGAGTGTGAGTGGGGGAGGGGCAGAGAGAGAGAGAGAGGGAGACACAGAATCTGAAACAGGCTCCAGGCTCTGAGCTGTCAGCACAGAGCCCAACGCGGGGCTGGAACTCACGAACAGTGAGATCAGACCTGAGCCAAAGTCGAACGCTTAACCAACTGAGTAACCCAGGCACCCCTCCCTGTTTCCTTTCTTATTTCTTTGTAGTCTATCCTTCCTATAACAGTTAGCTTTAAAATATAAAATTAGGGGGGCCTGGGTGGCTCAGTTGGTTAAGCGTCTGACTTCATGTCAGGTCATGATCTAGCAGTCCGTGGGTTCGAGCCCTGTATCAGGCTCTATGCTGACAGCTCAGAGCCTGGAGCCTATTTTAGATTCTGTGTCTCCCTCTCTCTCTCTGCCCCTCCCCAGCTCGTGCTCTCTTTCTGTCTCAAAAATAAACGTTTAAAATTTTTTAAATATAAAATTAGATCATGCCTGTCTCCCACCTAAAACACCCCAGTAGCTTCCAAATTATCCTAGAGTAAAATTGAAATTCTTACCATGGTCCATAGAGGCCACGCATAATCTTATCCTTCCCAGACTTTCCAACTGGGTAACGGTAGGGGCCATCCATCTTACTCACTTCGAACAGTGTTTGACACAGAAGAGGTACTCAATATTTGTAAATGAATGAACAGATAAATGAACAAAGAAAGGTCTATAACTAAGCTTCTTCTAAAGAAGAGTATGTCTCAAACCACACTATTGTTTTCAGGGTCTTGGGAGGAAGAGTCTACAAAAGAAGTAGCAGGAGAGAAGGCCCAAGTGTCTGAGCACACCTAGCTGAAAGTACACCTCCTATTACAAACAAAAATGAGGAAAAAATAGGGAAAGAGAAGAAAAATATATTATCCCTCCACACTTTTAGAAGAAAACATTGCTCTCTCAAATGAACTGCCATTTAAAAGCCACCTTCCAGAAAGATGGCTATCTGAACAAAATTTGCTTTCCCTCTACTAACTCCAAATTAACTGCCTCACCTGGGTCAAGTGGCACTTGTAGCTTGGAAACAAACGAGTTTTTGAAACTGTGATAATTATAATAAAAATAATTGGTGCTGGGCTTTTTATGCTATGAGCTAAATAAGTAACTAGGGATCAATGTCAAAGAGTTCTATAGTATGAATCTACATTGATATATAGATGCAGGAGGCCAAATATGTGAATCATTTCAGCTCCAGACAAAGAAAAAAACACATGGAAAGTAACCAAATAAATCCAATAAGAGGGAAACAATCCCTGAACTGAAAAAAAATCTTTATGTGAAATATAGTGGTTAATATAACTGGATAATAATAGAGTATGTGGAAATAAGTAACATAAGTGTTAAATAAGGACTTTTGAAACAGAAGTTCCATATTTCTACAGAAACTCTAATGTCTAGAACTAAAAGTACTTCATCATCTATGAAAAATAGTTATGGATAAAAAAAGGAATGCAGAGAAATAAACACATTCTAAAAGTCTTATTAGGGAAAGCATGAATTTAAAAGAGGAAGAAAAGTGAAAGTATTCCAAATAAATAAGAAAATATTCTAAATAAAAATATTGGAGTAGCTGTGAATACTAATAGGGAAAAATCATGTTTTCAAATAACAGTGGAGGTATATGTGTCTGAAAGTTGAGGTAACCATTAATGAAATGGTAAAGCATATCAGAACTACAAATTAACAAAAGAAAATCAAATTAATAGCTTAATCAAATCATAAAATTTAGGACAAACAACATAAAATAAATAATATGTTAATTAAATAACATGTATGAAATAATATGTAAAAAATTAAATCAAGTATATCAAACATTATACAAAATGTGGATAATCTCAATTATCTTTTTTTTTAATATTTTATTTATTTCTAGGAGAGAGAGAGAGACAGCGTGAGCAGGGAGGGTCAGAGAGAGAGGGAGTCACAGACTGAAACAGGCTCCAGGCTCTGAGCTGGCAGTCAGCACAGAGCCCGACGCGGGGCTCGAACCCACAAACCACGAGATCATGACCTAAGCAAAAGTCGGACGCTTAACCGACTAAGCCACCCAGGCGCCCCTCAATTATTTTTTAAAAGACAGAGGCTGTAAAATTGAGTAAAAAATCATGTAGGCATGTGTTGTTTGCAAGAAAGGAATACAATGAAAATAAGTAAAAAAATAAGACGCTGTGCCTATTTATTCACCCAATAAATAATTTATGGAATGTTTACTATGGGCCAAGTAGTATTCCAATTACTTGGGACACAGCACAAAATAAAACAAAATTTCTGCTTTCATTGAGCTTACATTCTTGTAGCAGAAATAAATATAGGAAATAAATGAATAAATATATAATATATTAAGTGGTGGTAAGTGTTAAGAAGAAAGCTAAAGAGGCATAAAGGTACAAAACAGAGTGAGAGTACAAGGGAAAGCCTCACTGACAAGGTGATTTTCAAAGAAACCTGAATGAAGAGCACAAGTAAAACATGCAAGAACTAGGTGGAAGAATAAATTCAAAGCAGTGGGCACATCAAATGCAAAAGACCAAGGCCAAAACATTCTTGGCATTTTTTAAAGACAGCAAGAAAGTCAGTGTGGCTACAGTACAGGGCCAAGACAAGGGTTAGGCACTCCCACAAGCCTGAGAATTAATGCGTCTTTAAATTTTGTGTACTACGTTTCCCTTTTGCCTCATTCTAGTCCTGGCCTTACTAAGGTGGAATGAATAAAGAAAGAAACTTATCTGGGAAGCCACTGCAGATTTTGAGAAGAGATATGACATTATCTGATCTATAGTTTAACAGCACCACTCTGGCTTCTCTGAGGAGATAGAATGTAGGGAGTGTAGGACCAGAAGCAAGAAGACCTGTTAAGCAGCTATTAAGGTAATATAGGTGAGAGATAATGTGATAGGGTAGTAGCAGTGGAGGTCATAAAAGGGGGTTGTATTCCATATATAATTCCATATATAATTGAGTGGCGTAGCCAGAAATACTTGTTGATAGATTATATGTGAGGTGTTAGAGAAAGAAAAGACTCAAGGATGGACATAACAACTAGAATAATGGAGTTGTCACTTATCTAAGTGGAGAACCATGGTGTATAAGAAGGTTTGGAAAGAAAGGATAAAGGAATGAAGACTTTAGTGGGTTTTTTTTTTGTGTGTGTTTTTTTTTTTTTTTGCACCAAACACATTCACATTTTTTTAAGGAAATGACAGACTCGGTTCAGCAGCTTTACTTTTTTAAACCTAAACTTCACATTACATATTTAAACAATTGTCAAAACTTACTAAGTTGTCAGTTTTCATGAACAACTAGAAAAACATTCTCAATGTATATTAAATGAGAAATGTATTACCCTTAATGCATTAATATCTCTCACTATTAAATACTGAATCACTATTAAATTCTGAAAAAAAAAAGAAATTAATTTTGTGGAAGATTCATCCTGGAAACGTTAACATCACAGTAGGCTGACTCGACTTGGTTCATGTTTCAAACACAATGGAAAAGCAGGTCTGTGCTGGTATTAGTGTACGAAAGAGTCACGGCCACGTTGAATTATGTTTAATGAAAAAGCAAAGTGCATCCAGAGATTTACAACAATTTTAAAGACAAAAAGCCAAAACAAAAAACCTATGTTCATATTATGTGGTCCCAACAATAAACTCAAAAGTTTATGACAAATAGGGCTCCAATGAGCTGTGTATAAGTTAGATTAGTTACAATTATACTGAAAGATGAGGTCGTTTGAAATCTTCAAAAAACTGTTCCTGTTAATCCTCAATAGTGCCCATTACAGTCAACATTCCTGTTACATGCATGCCCTGAGTTACTTATTATCCAAGCATAGCAGTTGCTCCTTACCATTTATCGTTAAGGACTTTAGCCATTTTCTTCAAGTTCTACTCTTTCTCCCCCATTATAGATAATTCTCTTTGTAGTGATTTTTCTGCCATTAACCATTTTAGTAGAAGTTAATATAGATTTGAAGTTGCCCATCCCACTACCACCAAATGCTGTAGAAGAGAATGAAGTGAGGTCCCATGACCTGGTGACACGAAGGAAGTAAATCCTGTGAGAAAGAATAAAGTCCTGCCATTTGCAACAACGTGGATGGAACTGGAGGGTATTATGTTAAGTGAAATAAGTCAGTCAGAGAAAGACAGATATCATATGTTTTCACTCATATGTGGAACTTGAGAAACTTAACAGAAGACCATGGGGGAAGGGAAGGGGGAAAAATAGTTACAAACAGAGAGCGAGGGAAGCAAACCATAAGAGACTCTTAAATGCAGAGAGCAAACTGAGGGTGGGTGGAGGATGAGGGAGAGGGGAAAATAGGTGATGGGCATTGAGGAGGGCATTTCTTAGGATAAGCACTGGGTGTTGTATGTAAGCGATGAGTCACAGGAATCTACTCCCAAAACCAAGAACACACTGTATACACTGCACGTTAGCCAACTTGACAATAAATTATATTTTATAAACCAACAAACAAACAAATAAAATAAAAAAGGAAGAAAACCCTCCTCCAGAAGATGGAAATCCACTGAAGACAGATAAAAGTGACTCTATATCTCAACTCTTGCTTCCACTGAGGCCTCTTTGACTCTCAAAAATGTCCTCAAATGGGTCTTTGAAGAAGTTGAATGAAAACGGATCCCTTCCACCAAAAAATTCCTTGAAGATGTCATCTGGGTTATGGAATGTGAAGCAAAACTCAAAAAAAAATCAAAATGAACCCTACCGCCACCATTTAATCTTTCTTTGCCATATTTTTCATAGATGTCTCATTTCCTAGCATCTGATACACCTCATATGCCTCAGCTATGTGTTTGAATTTTTTCTAAGGTTCTTCTTTATTCTCAGGGTTTTTATCTGGATGCCACTTCAGTGCCAGTTTCTGGTACTCTTGTTTAATATCCATGGCTGAGGCATGTCTTTGCATGCCCAGAACTTTATAGAAATCCACTGCTGGAGTAAGTTCAAGGACAGGGAGTCGGGGGTGCTAGTGGCAGTGGCAGTTCCTCACACTTTCTCTCCTCAAGATTTTAGTTTTAAATATGTGAAGCCTCAGATGTCCCTTAAACATTTGAGTGAATATGGCAATTGACTGTATACATCTGGATTTGAGGAGTGAAGTCCAAGCAGGAGAAATAAATTTTGGAGATGTGTCAAGATATAAATATCATATAAAGCAATAAGATTGGATAAGATCATCTAAGGTATGGGTATAGAAAAAAGAAAATGCCTGTGATTCAAACTCAAACCTTCACATTTGAAATTATCTGAACACCATAAAAAATTTAAAACGTGGACAAAATATATGCAGTCCAGATCATTTTCAGACATTGGAAAACCAGAGCAAAGGATAGTGACCTCTAAAACAAGGAAAACAATTGAAGTGGGCCTTATAATCATTTTGTGCTTGGAGATACCTTCTGGACCATGGTGCTAGTAGAATACCAAGCATCAGTCTGAGCTGAGAAGACAGAGTTTGATGATGCTTGAGATGTTACAACTTTGGGGATGGAGAGCTGAAAAGGGAGAATTACTCCAGAAAACCTCTCCAGAAATCTGCATATGTGTTGTCTTAAGTCTTTGATTGAATATTAATCCACACATGTATGGGATGAAACACCACAAGGCAAATCTAATCACAACTGCCTAAAGCTCACACAGAGCTGAGAGCTATTTGAGTTCTGACCAGCCAAAGTAAAAATATCTCTGATAAATGTTACACATTCAGTAGAAACCCCAAAAGAGTTGCATTTTAGAAAATTAGCCATAAAGATAAGGATATCTAGACTTTACCTGGCAGAGCTTAAAAAAAATTTCCAAGGGCAGCTGAGTGACTCAGTTGGTTAAGTGGTTGACTCTTGACTTAGGCTCAGGTCATGATCTCATTGGCATGACTGGCCCCACATCAAGCCCTGAGTCAGGCTCAATACTGGGCATGGAGCCTGCTTAAGATTCTCCCTCTACCCCTCCTCCATGTGCTCTCTCTCTCTCTCTCAAAAAAGAAACCATCTTGATACAAAAGTTTATCAAAATTTAACATTCTTTTGCAAAAGACAAAAAAGTCCATTGTCCAAAACTGTTAATTCTCATAGTCTAACAACCAATAAAAAATTCATGCAAATGTTACTCTTACTAGAAGGAAAATTATAGAATAGAAACAGACGGAAACGTTAGAGATAATGTAATCAAAAGACAAATACCTTCAACAAGTATGATACATATTATAAGTACGCTCAATAATTTAAAGAAAAACATGCACACAATGAAAATCAGAATGAGACACCACTAACACATCTATTAGAGTCACTAAAAATTTTTTCAAGTAACAATACCAAGTGCTGATGAGGACTTGGAGCAATTGGAACTCTGACACATTTCTGGTGAGCAATGGTACAGCCACTTTGGAAAACGGTTTGAAATTTTCTTATAAAGTTAAGCATACACTTATTATATGACCCATTAATAGGTATTTGCTCACTAAAAATAAAAACTTATATTTACATAAATATCTGTATATGAATATTTAGAGCAACTTTATTCATAATTGCCCCAAATTGGAAACAATTCAAATGCCATTCAAATTACAAGTGAATACAATAGAAAGAAACAAACTACTGAAACATACAACATAGATGGATTTCAAATATGTCAAGTTTAAGAAGTCAGATTCAAAAGGTTACATACTGTATAATTCTGTTTATATGACATTCATGAAACACTAATTATAGAGACAGAAATCAGATGAGTGGTTACCAGGGGCTGCAGACAAGAGTTATCTACAAATAATTTGTATGAAGGAATTTTAGGGATGATAGAACAGTTCAGTATCCTGATTATGCTGGTGATTATACAGTGAGATGCATTTGCCAAAACTCAAAGAATTGTACATCAAATGTTGTAAATTGTACCTTTATAGATTAAAAATAAATGTTACTCATTTAGAAGCTCTGATAATGTAATTTGGAATTATAGTCTATGACAACAATAACGCTAACAATGAGAGGAGGAAAATGCCAATTTAGGCACTTATATCTTCTTGAAGAAGTGACATTTGAGTGGAATCCTGATATAAGTAAGGGAGCGGGCCATGTAGATATCAGGAAAAGAGCAGGTATGTAGAGCCTTATAAACCATGATTAAAATTATTAATATGATTCTAAGTGAATTTAAAGATCAATGAAGGATTTTAACCAGGAGAATGATGAGATCTTCTTTTTTAGAACAATCACTCTGATTTCCCTGTTGGAATTGGACTTTGGAGGAGGCATCAAGAGTAGAATCAAGGAGCTGCTGCAGTTATCAAAGGAGAAGATAAAGGTGGATAAGACTAGATAGTAGTAGTGATAATAGAGAGAAGTGGTCAAATTCTAGATTTATTTTTAGGGCAGAGATAACAGGATTTGTTGTTCTATTGATATGAGAAAAAGGTAAGAGTCAAGGATACCTCAAAATGCTTGGCTTGACTCATTGGAAGAATGGAGTCATCATTTACTGAGGTGGGGGAAACTGAGAGAGCAAAAGTTTTCAGGAGCATAGAAATCATTTATCTCCTAAATATGTTAAATTGTATATTATTATTAAACTTTTAAGTGGAGATTTTAAGAAAGCAGTTTAGAGTCAGAGGAGAGGTTGGGGCTAGAGGTATAAATTTGGGAAAAACAAACAACCCAGCAAAGAAATGGGCAGAAGATATGAACAGACACTTCTCCAAAGAGGACATCCAGATGGCCAACAGACACATGAAACGATGCTCAGCATCATTCCTCATCAGGGAAATACAAATCAAAACCACGCTGAGATACCACCACATGCCAGTCAGAGTGGCTAAAATGAGCAAATCAGAGAACTCTAGATGCTGGCGAGGATGTGGAGAAATGGGCACCCTCCTACACTGTTGGTGGGAATGTAAACTGGTGCAGACCCTCTGGAAAACAGTGTGGAGGTTCCTCAAAAAATTAACAGTAGAACTCCCCTATGACCCAGCAATAGCACTGCTAGGAATTTACCCAAGGGATACAGGAGTGCTGATGCATAGGGGCACATGTACCCCAATGTTCATAGCAGCACTCTCAACAATAGCCAAATCATGGAAAGAGCGTAAATGTCCATCAACAGACGAATGGATCAAGAAGATGTGGTTTATCTATACGATGGAATACTACATGGCAATGAGAAAAAATGAAATCTGGCCATGTGTAGCAACATGGATGGGTGTTATGCTGAGCGAAATAACTCAGGCAGAGAAGGACATTATCATATGTTTGCACGTATAGGAGGATTAGGAGGAACTTGACGGAGGAACAAGGGTGAGGGGGGAGATGGGCATGGAGGAGGGCACTTGTGGGGATGAGCACTGGGTGTTATATGGAAATCAACTTGACAATAAACTATTTGTAGAAAAAAAAAAAAGAAGAAGAAGAAGAAGGAGAGTGTGTTGAACATCGTTTATGCCCCACTTCACATACTCCTGGACCACCTTTTTGTTCAGGACATTGCTGTAGCAGCTGTATGCAGGAGTAACTTGATGCTTCCTCATTCAGCTGTTTCTTATACTATTTCTTCTCTGCCATGATTCTGGCTTCTCTGCTATCACCAGGTAGAATGCCTGCAGGAGACTGCTTGGTGATTTTAGTTTATGGACAAACCTGCAGGTGCCAGTGAGTTAATACTCTCTCAGATTACCTTTGGTCAATGGGAGATAAAATATGATGGATAAATGCACCTCCCTTGTATGCCTGGTGGAAAATTCTGAAGTACATCTGCATAGTTCCAAAGAGAGCCTTCAGTGGGAATAGTCCACATTTGCCTACAATGGTAAACAGATTAATAGTGTACCCTTGAATTGATGGTCCCTCCTTTCCTGATTCATTCTTCTCAGTCCCCTTTCATATTTTCTGAGTCATCTCTCCAAGTAAACTAACCTCATGCAAATCCTTGTTTCTGGCTCTACTAGTCTCTTTGGGGGAACATAAGTTAGGATAGAGGGCCTGATTGGGATATATTATGATTCTACTGATACAGCCATCTTTATGCTGAAAAGAAGTTGATTGTAGTAGTTAAGGGTGCAAAATATTTAGAGTCATGGTTTCTGGGTTCAAAAGCAGGCATAGAAAGCCTACGTAATGTACCAAAGGTGCCTAGCACATAATGAAGCAATTTATAATTCTTTGGATGAAATTCATGAAGGCTGGCTTCTACCATTTCATATTGTCCTATGTATTATTTTATTTATCTTCTGATTATAAATTCAGTGCTGCTTCTGTACTTCAGCTTATGCTCTAGCCTTTTATGGAGTAATTACCCTTTATTCTCCTCAGGTCCAATCTCCATTTTGTTTATTTGAAATTCTCTTGAAAGAGATTTCAATGTTCCTACTATTAATGCCTATGGTTAATACCACAACCAAATCTGACCATTCCTTTAGAAATAGAGACAGTCTTATTTCTCATTCTGTCCACATGCTATAATATGCAGCTCATCCTTGGTTTTTGTGTTAATTGTTGTCAAGCAAAATACAAGCACTTCGTTGGCAGTGTAGCTATTAGCAAGGAGCTTTTGGGGTTATATTTTCTAGGGAATCATAGACCCATGAAACATGGCCTCTAACAACCCATTTTTTTCCTAAGTGTAGGTCATCACCTCTTAATTACCTGAAAGGTAACCCCTGCCTGAGGCAGGTCTGGATTATAAGTGCCCACCACCATGCTTTTAGGCCTCTTGATTCCTTCAAATTCCTGGTCTCTCTGTCTCCACGTTAAAAAGCAGGCATTTCAAGATGAAATTATGATATACGTACTAAATAGATTTTTAAAACTAGTTTGTAATGTGACATATAGAAATACCCGGTTTAATCATGGCTTGTTAATTAATTAGGATGGCTGAAATAAAAGGATAAAGGAGTGCTTTGTTAAATACATGTATTTTGTATTTAAAAATAACTTACAAATAAATTCTTAAAAATCATTGGCAAAAATGAATGGTGAATTAGGAATGTGCATTATACTTTCAAAATAAGGAAGACACAAGAGGTCCATTTTATAAATGGTACAGAATTCCATTTTTACCAAATAAACAAGTAGCCAGATGTATGACTCCTAGGGGAATAGAAGTGGCCCTTCTGGAAATTCCAAATATCTGGGATGGATAAGACAGGAATGGGTGTAAATACTCTGTTCTGGAGCCCTGGAATTAAGGAAATGTGTTCCTTATGATTACAGATTATTCTAGGGATACTATACTCCCAAATAATCTACTTCCTCAGATCAGCCAAATCAGAAAACCCTTCTGTCTTGCTTCTATAGCTGCAGCTCCTCCTAATGGGCAGCTCTCTCCCCTGCCTTTTCATATATCCTGCCTTTCAGAAAAGGCACCCTTTTTTTATTCCTTCCCTTCAGACCCTAATAGTCCTCAGGAATGGAATCTTCAAGTCTAATAGAAACCCTGGGCTAGTTCAGTCCTAAGGCCATGTTGTAGTTGATTGACTAAAGTAGTCCAGATATCCCACTGCATTTATATATATATATTTTTTAAATCCCTATTCCAGGGAGGGAAAGAGAAAGAAAAGAATGACCTCTGTCATCAACTCCTAATTTCTGGTCACTGACACCAAGTTCAGTTTAAAGATACAAAACCCACACAGGTGCTCCATCTTGATAAATGTTATTAGGTATACACAATACCCGAACAATTGACTCATTAAAGTAGAAAACAACTGGGGCATTTTGGTGGCTCAGTTGGTTGAGCATCAGACTTCAGCTCAGGCCATGATCTCATGTTTGCTGAGTTTGTGTGTTCAAGCCCTGCATTGGGCTCTCTACTGACAGCACAGAGCCAGCTTCAGAGCATCTGTCCCCCTTTATCTTTGCCTCTCCCCTACTCATGCTCTCTCTCTCAAAAATAAATAAAACATTAAAAAAATAGAAAACAAATTTCATTATGTTGTTTTATAGACTCAGCTTCACATATGTGTTGTATATTAATTCCCTCATGTATAACACTCCTTTACATTTGTGCAGAAACTTGGACACTAAAAAAATGTGTCTGTCTTAATGACTCTCACAAAATCTCTAGGATTTATTACCTTCATTTTAGAAATGAGAAAAGCAAAGGACCACAAAGCACAGGATAGAAAGAGAAGCAGTGTAATATGAAGAGAAGACCTCTGGCCTAGGAGTCAGCCAACCTGCGTTCTTGTACCCCTAACTTTGTTTCTAACTCACTGTGTGGTTATGATTAAGTCATTTCCCCCCTCCTCTGAGCTTCAGTAGCTGCATTTATAGAGTGAAGCGATTAGGCTTTCTCAGCCCTGTTTGCATATTATAATAACCTGGGAGCTTTAAAAAAATCTATTCTTCAGCCCAGTTCCAAAGGTTCTGATTTAATTGGTCTCAGGGTACTGTAATTTCCACAACAACACATTGACTGAGAAGAAGCTAATCCAAGGAAAGCCACGAATCCAGTCTGGTATTTCTTTCTGAAGGAGAGAACCCTGCCATTTAGTGTAAGATCTAGGTACCATGGGGCATGTTCTAGAATGGAGTTTGAAAAGCTCAGAGTGTCAATGGGCATACTCTTAACTTTGAACCTCTAAGGGAGAACTCTAGTGTCCATCCACATCTCTCTCTCTCTCTCTCTCTCTCTCTCACTCTCTCTTTCACACACAGACACACAGACACACAGACACACACACACACACAGACACACACACACACACACACAATCATTCCAGTGGATGTTGTACAAGAGCTTGAAAAAGAAAGAAGTGTGCTGATAAAAGTCAAGGACAAAAAGGAGTTCAAGGATACAACTGTGCCAAGAGGCTGGTGAAACGGAGTTTTAGGTGAGAGAAACAAAGTTATTGCAGAGCCTTTTTCTTTCATGTGACTCATTTTCTTAACCTTTTAAAAAATTTCTCAGGGTGCCTGGGTGGCTCAGTCGGTTAAGTGTCTGACTTCAGCTCAGGTCGTGATCTCATGGTTGGTGGGTTCGAGCCCCTGCATCGGGCTCTGTGCTGACAGCTCAGAGCCTGCTTTGGATTCTGTGTCTGCCTTTCTCTCTGCCCCTCCCCTGCTCATGCTCTGTCTCTATCTCAAAAATAAATAAACTTAAAAAAAATTCTCAACCTGCATTTAGTATTACTCCTCACTGCTTTTTCTCTCTTTCCTTTAATATAGCTTATGTATTAATATAGGTGTGGAGACTTCTCCCACATGACGGCCCTTCACTCCCATGGAAAAGGACCCTTTCACAGAGTAAAATTGTTACCCAACTAATCTCTGGCATTTTAAAAATTAGTGTTCTTTTCCTCGGGTTTCCTTTTCAGTTTAGTATTTGTTTTGTTTTTGTCTTCAGAGTGGACTTGGGAACTTCCAGATCCTTGTTATCTATGCCTTTTACCATCAGAGACATGCCCATTATATGGTATAGTCAATAAAATTGCCTGAATAGTCGGAGAATGACAACTTGTGGGTCAAGATTACCCTCTACTTTTCCAGGAGACTGGCCAGCAAATATATTTGGGAGCAACATATATAACTTTCATTGTAATAATAGCAAGATCCCTAAACAATGAGCAGTGTCATTCTCAAGATGTCTTTCCTTGAGGGCTATGTGTCTTGTCATCCTGGTCTTTGAAAGCAGCAACACTGGTAGTGTCCTAATCAATTTAATGGTCAAGATAAAGATCTGGGCCTAGATTAGGATAAAGGAACCAAGAATTTCAGTCTTATCAAACCTTAGGCCAGAGGTTCAAAAGGAGCACTAATGACCACATGATAAATGATCAGAATAAAAGACTAATTGAGGATTTGAAGGTTGATAATTTTAGCTACAACTAATAAAATGCCTAGTGGATAAGTACAAAATTTTTGGACCTGAGCAACTGGAAGTTTGGAATTGGCATTAAAAGAGATAAGAAACCCTTGAATGCTGAGAACAAACTGAGGGCTGATGGAGTTGGGGGAGAGGGGAAGGGGGGTGATGGGCATGGAGGAGGGTGCTTGTTGGGATGAGTGCTGGGTGTTGTATGGAAACCAACTTGACAATAAACTATTTAAGAAAAATAAATAATAATCAGATAAATAAATAAATAAATAAATAAATAAATAAATAAATAAAAGAGATAAATGCTGCAAAGGTCAGGTTTGAGGAGAGAAAGAATAAGTTTGAACATGTTATGTCTGAAATTACTACTAGATATCAGAGTAGAAATGTGAAATAGACAGTTGGATATACGAATGAGAAGTTCAAAGGAACAGTCCAGGTTGGAGATACAATTTTGAAAGTCATCATGTAAACGGTACCCAAAGAGCATATCTCAAAGATCAATTGCTGAGATACTTGAATATGAAGAGGTGAGGGAAATGAAGGGATCCAGCAAACAATACAGAGAAGGAGTAGACAGTGAAGTAGGAGGAAAACCAGAAGAATATGATATCCTGGAAGCCAAATGGTAAAAGTGTTTTAATGAGGATAGAATGAACAGCTATGTCAAATGGTGCTAGTAAGTCAGGTACATGAGAACAGAGAAGTAACCACTGGACTCAGTAAAGTTGATGTCATTGAAGGAGAGTTTTGCTGTATTGTTTGGAGTGGTGGCATAGTTTCATTATTCACTTTGAAAATTTTTCAGATTTCTCCTATGCTCATCTTTTCTTACATGAAAAAAAGCAAGAATTAAATAAGTGGAATGCATCCCAATGCTTTGATGACATTGTCCATAGATATGAAGCTATATCAATGGGATGTTTTTATTAACTAGATGCTTTGACTTCATCTAAGTATGGTCAATCAGGCACAGGGGATTATTAAGTATAAGAATAAGGGATAGTATAGCTCTTAGAATGTGTCTATATATATCATCATAATTAGTGACTGAAATAGAAAAAAGTTCAATTGGCCACCAGAATGTTTTATTTTTATATTGCAAAATAACTTGTTTAGCCATTTTTCCTGAATTTATTAACTTGACCAATTTTCCTGCTAAGTTGATGAAGCTTAAGTGAACATAAGTGCATGTACATGCATTGGTTTACACATGCTTTTTGAAAAGTTCAGTAAGATAAAGTTTCTTTTTATGCTAAGAAGAAAGATATTTTGAGACTTTGTTACTCCTCTAGTTGAACCAGGAACTTCATTTCCATACAGAAGGAAGCCTTTCAAAGCAAGTTGAGAATACATAGGTTCTCAAGTTCATTTGTCTCCCTATAGCATACACATAGCCACACACTTGTCTGGTCTGTAGTGGAACCATTACGTTACCCCTTGCTCCTGAGGTATGGGATGCCAATGTACATGCTTGGGCATCCACACATGCACTACACAGAAGTGTGGGGGAGTTAATATCCTACAGGGAAGATATTTGATTATTGAGATAAGAGGCAGGAGATAAATTCTTCCCCCTTACTCCCCCAGATGGGCTGTATGGAGATGCAATATGGCCAGTCATAAGAAATTGAGAAATTAGCTTGTTGTGAAACAGATTGTGGCCAACACAATGATACACTCCTTTTTGTTTGTTCTCCTTCCTTCCCTAGCTCACTGTTTTTCCCCTTGCTCCTACTTCCCTGGGAGTACACATAAGCTTTTGCTTCAAGTTCTATTTTCTAAGAAACTCAGATTTCTGGAAATCATAATTCCACCAAAATTCAGAACTGTGTGACTTTGGATAGGTTATATTCCCTCTCTATGTATCTTTTTCTCCAACTATACAATGTTGATGTTGGAGTAGATGTTCTTTAAGAGTCTTTCTGGCTCTGGAATAATACCAGGGTAAAGGATTGTCAGTATAAAGGCGGTGATGGGAAAAGGTAAGGTATTACACTTAACAATAGACATCAGTGGATTGCTTACATTTGAATCAGAAAAATGCTCTCAGCATAATCAATGAACTTAAATGTTAACAATTCCAACTAATCTCAAGTTCCAAAATTAGTTTTAGTTCTACTTTCTGCAGAAAGAAATCATATTAGTTTTCCCTGAGCCTATAAAGAAAAGGTCAAATTCTTAAAAACCCTTAAACTTCTCTGGCACAAGTCACAATATTTCTCTACTAGTTCTATACCATGAACTTCCTGAAAAATGGCAACTGTGTGCAAGCATGTTTTCAAAGGGAATACTAGAGAAGTTGGTAATGCCATCATCTTGGGAAGCAAGAGAGCTAATATATGATGTCTGTAACTATTGCTTCACTCCTAACAGAGGAACACATTTGTTTCAAGTCTTAGGCTGCAGATGAACTGTAGTTAGGGAAAGGACTGTTCACTGTTTGGGGGTTTTTATACCAGAAGAGTTTGCATTATGCTCCAAACTTCTATACCTAACTCGGGAGCAAGGAGTTGGGACTCAGACAGCCTAGGATCTAATACTAGCTCCATATTTTACAAGCTTTGTTACCTTCAGCAAGTTAAATAACCTCTCTGTGCTTTAGTTTTCACATCTATAAAATGGCAATTGTAATTGTATCTACATCTTAATATGGGCATTAAATGAGCCAATATAGGTAATGTGCTTAAAATAGTGCTTATAGCACATAGTAAGCACTATATAAGTGTTCACCACATTTATTATAACTATTGTGATGAAGGAAGATGCGCTGGAATTAAAGGAAAACTCTTGACTAAAACCATATGAGATGTACCAGGGAACCAATACATGGAAAGTAGTAGAGTAAGGTAGTAACAGATGACTGCAAAAAAAATGCAAAGCAGGAAACACTCTCTAAACATTCCTGTTTATAGAGTACATGACACAAGGTAGAAAATAATTAAAACAGAGGCTTTCTACAGGATTTAGAGTTCTTTCATATATATTTTAAATATACTTGTGCAATACATTAAAATATATAGAGATGTGTGAATATATATATTTACACACACACATATATACATATACATATACATATATATAACTTCACAGAAGGGACGCAAATGCACACTCACACATCTGTACGCGTACCCCAACAGGACCCATCTATACGTAAACCAGATGCAGCCCATATCAGGCCAACTTGGACACAAGTGAAAGCCCTGACTCAGCAGCAGATTGCAGATTGCAATTGCATTTGAGTAACCCTTCAGTTTCTTCTACCAAGTGTAAGGCCATTTAGAAACACACTGAGAAGAGCTCTTCTGGGTGTATGGCAGAGCCCAGGGCCCCTCTGGCAGTGCACAATTTGCCTGAGTAAGGACTGCAGGATTGGGATATCAAGGAGCTATCAAAGAGGAGGGACTTGTGTTAGTTTGGGCCCTGAAACTAGTAAGCAAACATCCATAGAATAACTTTAGCTCCAGGAACAATGCACTAGAGTCATAGAATCCTTATATGTCTCAGCTCTAAGCAAATTTCAGGCATAAGCGGGGAGAAGTGTGTGTTGCTACTCATCACCATCCAGCTGGACTCAGAGAACTGGGCACAGCTTTAGGGGTAGATAAGTCAAAGTTCAATCAGCAGACTTGTAAGATTTTTAACAGTTACTTAAAATTGAAAGATCTGAAAGCAACATAAGAGGTTACAGGTATTGGTTTGGGTTTATAATGTTCCAAGAAGCCAAACCTTATATATGGCACCATTTGCAGCAATATCATTAACATTATTAATAATAATCATAACATATTTATATACAAAAATAGAGCAAAGCAATTCTAGAAGAGGAGGTGAAAGTGAAAGTATGGGGCTGTGTACAGCCCAAATGTCAGTATACTTCAGGAAGATTCAGAACCAACAAAAACTGAGTGGCACATATTTGTATAGTATATATCCAACAAGGAGATATGGATGTTCTCTTCTTCTTCCCCCTGTGTATGACTATACATTTCTCTCCACCTCTCCACTCTGCAATACACATCCATGCACACTTTAAAAGAGATGATATATAAAGTCAGAGTCTGGAAGTCTTAAACTAAGTTGGAGCACCTTGATTTCAAGCAAGTGCCCTCAATCTCTGAATTCCTTAGTGAATTTTGGATTCACTTACAGAGGGAAACTGGATCTAATTCTTGTGTCTTTTAGTAGCTGTCTTTAGGAGCCTGCCATCCCCACTGCAGCCTTTTCCCACTGAAGTGGATTCACAACACAGGCTCTTGGTATTTTTTTAAAAGAGAAGTCAGTTCTCTGCATTATATGTCTTTCATCTCAGTTTTCCACTGTCGCTGAAATTTAGGTTCTCGGGCAATTGCCATTGCAGACAAAGCCAGGAGTGAGCACAATGTGTGCAGCAAAGAGTAGGCGAAGGTACAGCTTGGTTAGGGGTTGTTTGTTTGTTTGTTTGTTTTTTCCACACTTGAGCTTCTACAGGTGACAGAGCCAAAGGTGATGTCCACTGGGGGCAGCCTCAACACCTGATAGTTAATTAGCTACCCACCATGCACTGCATAAAGACCAGCACACTAAGTTGGCATGGTTCCAGAAAATTGAATGGCAATGGCCTTCTGCCACTGTTAATAGAGTCCTAGGAGAAAAGTCCCATGACTTAATGTGGTGTAGGGTAGAGAATATTTAACTAGGAGTCAGAAGGCCTGAATTCCAGTCCCAACTCTGCTATGAACTCAGTGTGTGGCCTTGGGAAAATCCCTTCCTATCCCCAGGCCTCAGTTTTCCCATCTGTAAAATAAGGGCATTGAACTAGATTAACAGTTAAGATTTCTTCCAGCTCTAAAGTTTTATGACTTTTGATGTCCATAATTAAGGCCTGAGCCATGCAGTCTCAGGGCAGTTAGCTTCTAAGAGAGAACAGACCTTTGTAATATCCTTTGCTTTGTTCATTTAGCTATAAAGCACGTCTGCCTTTGGCACTTGGGTCAGACATACAAAGTTATGAGCATCCTGATTTACTATCCTACTCCGCATGCTAGTGGAATCTGTCAGTACTATAAGTTGATTATTGGGAAAGGGAGTAAAACTCCAGCTAGTTAAACCTGGAAATGTAAGATAATTTCGTCTCATATGGTCACAAACAGGTGAGTGTGGTTATGAGTGCACACACACGTGTCAGGATATAGACTATTGCTAGTGATCAGTTCATTACAGTAATCCATTTCCCTTAATAAAATTTAGTAAATAGTATAGCATAGCAAAGTTTGGCGTCCAAGGAAACACCTATGGAAAACAGCACTTTTGGACATAGTAGAGCAAGAAAGACAGGTAGAGAGAGACAAAGATAGATCAAACAAGATAGAAATACAGGTAGAGAATGGGTTAGTCTGAAAGGGAGGGGACAAAGGAGTAGAAGGAAGGAAGAAAGAAAAGGGAGGTAAAGTAAAAGGAGAGAGACTGGAAATGAATGGGGAAGGGGCACAGAACAAGAGGAGAGAGGGAGAAAAAGAGAGTAAAGAGGAGAGGGGCAGTAAACAGGGAGAAGGGATCAGATTCCCTGGAATATTGAACGCTGTTCCACATGGACCTGTGAAAACCATCTTAGAAGAAAGTTTCCAAAGGCACTGTGGAAAGTAGAGTGACGCTCAGAGCCTGCATCGAGAGGCATTATGTTGGGGAGCCCCTAAACCTCCACGTTGCGGGCTCTGTCAGCCCTCGGTGTCCACATATCTTGCCTATATATCACCTGAATTTGCCATGACAGCCACAGGCTAAAATGGCAAGGTGTTAACAAGGTTGAAGAGGAGTGGGATAGATACTGTGAGAAAGAGCAAGGCATCCTGCACAAGGACGTACTTGGCCATTCCCCTGACACTGCAGGAGCAAAATTGGTGAGGCCCAAACTTTGGCTACTTTACTCCTCCTCCCCCTCTTCAAAGACGAGGCCTACGCTTCACTGATGGGGGCTAGAAGGAGAAAGCTCTGGATCCATTTTGTTAGGAGGTCATACAGACTTTTCCTGGGCCTTGGGGAATGGTGCACTACCAGAAGAGATTTTTCTGCACACAGTGTTGGTGTGCCTCTTACAGCGGCAGCCTGGTCGCCTGAGGCTGTCATAGCCCTGCTGGCACAGATGGAGGCATCCACGGGTAGGCAGGTAGCAGCACAGGCAAGGCAGGAAGAGGGAGATGAGGCTCATGGCTGCCCATCGGACAAAGCAAGAGCTCGGCCCACAGGAGCAGGGCTCATCAGCGCAGTTGTCTTCATCATCAGTGGAGCAGTGGTAGAAGAGGCCTTTAACACAGCAGAGACAAGTGCCATAGTCGAGGAGGCTCTCGGCAGAGCAAAGGCAACGCTGGTTGCACAGCCAGCAGGAGGGGAGAGGACGAGCTGCTGTGCAGAGGACACATTTGCAGCGCCCACACTCCTCGCAAATGAAGAGGTGCTCACTGGGGTGCACTGCAGATTGCTCAGCTTCTCCCTTCAGAGCACCATCAACCTTGGGGTGGGCCCCTACTCCAGGCTGGGTTCGGATGATGGACTGGCCTGAAGGTGAGGGGGTAATGCTGGCCAAGAGCCTTTGATCAGAGGCAGTGGTGCTATGAGACATTGAGCTGGCAATGCTAGACTGGCTCAGATGCTGAGGCAAGGGCTGCAATTGATGGCACTGGCTGAGACTGCGGGGAAGAGCAGTAGGCATGGTAGCCAGGGACCAATCAGATTTGTGGGTTTGCACTATAAGGGAAGGGCTGGAGAGGGCCTGTTTACAGGGGACTGGAGGCCGTTCCACATAATCATTGCTAGCATGAGTAGAGCGCAGCTGTTCAATAGGGAGAATTTGTTGGAAATCATCTGTCACCGCGGCATCCATTTTGCCTTGATTCTTGAGTTCTGAGTGGTTTTGGGTCAGGGTGGCACTTGTGGTGATAGAGAGCCCTTGTTGTTACATGGACTTTAGGGCACATCAGAAAATCCTAGGAGAGAAGAAATAGAAACAACACATGAGAACACATCCACCTGAATACTTTGCAGGGAGCTCAATAAAGCTCAAGCCCTGTCTCCTCTACCACTACCTTCTGTTACTTTAAGGTAGTCCTCATGTTATACCTTTATTCTGTAATTGACCTTGCCTACTTCTTTACAAGCAAATCTGGACAACTCATCCATACTATAAAGCACTCTGGGACCAAAGCTCAGATCATTGATTCCTCTTGTATTTCATCATGTGACTAGGGTCACAAGAGCAGCTACCTCAGAGAAATCTAGGCCTTGAGCATCAAAATTCTAATAAAAATGGAACCTAATTTCAAATGCAAAGGCTACATCCTGAAGCAATGCCAACGTGAAAGAAAAAGCCTCACATGTCTTCCATGAGAAGTTGCGTGAATGTGTATGTATGAAAGATAAAGGTGAACATATATGTATCATCAATCAAAATTCTCCCTTCAGCAAAATTTCTGATAAGCATAAATAAACAGATGAGAATGGAATTGCTTGATTCAGTGAATATAGGCAGGCAAGATGTGATAATGGCACTGATATGGCAGAGACACAGAAGGCAAAAATCAGGCTATCTGTAGAATAATAGGAAAAAAACTTTCCAAAATTGTAAGGAAGCCAAGACCAATCATCTTGCAGTTCTCCTCACCTTTGTGCTCCTGTAACTTACTGAACAGATAATTCTAAGTGGCAGTGTGCCTCCAGAATCAAACTTTTATTCATGTGGGAGTAACACTGGGGCTGAGGCAACCATAAAAGACGTACTCAGAATTATTTGAACTATCACCAGTATCTGTACCTATTACCACCTTAAGTCAAGTCTACATTGATGAGACTTACTAGGCAGAATCTACTTGAACTGCTTTTCCCTACCTTTACCTTACACAATAAATTGGCTTTCTTAAAGAGCAACAACGTTTTATATCAGATCTAAACTAAGCTGAGTATCTAGAAAGCATATATGCTTGTGTCTCCATTGTAGCACGATCAGGAACTGGTAGGTGGACATTCCCTGAAGGATTTGATTGAGCCTAGAACTGATACTGGTGACTATGAGGAAAATGTTGTACAAACAGTAGAAACGTATTGCAACACCTGGAAGACTGGGCACCCCGAAAGGTGTACACAAGAAAACCTAAACACAAATCCCAGAGTCATCCTGGAGGCATTAGGACCTAGGAAACACTAGCATGAATAAAGCATATATTTGAAATCCATCATATTTCAGGCTTTCTCAAAATAGATCGATTACTCACACTACTGTATAGAATGCAAAGCTTGAATGAGTAATAGAAATGAACAAGTGAAAGAGGATAGTGCTTGATTAGATTTCCATAAGCAAGCAAACACGACACTGAAATGTGCCCAAAGCTCAATAACAGGAGAAATAAGGATGTCGTTCATACAGGCTCAGTGGCTAATAATATGACCAGACTCATTGCCTTTTGAGGCTGTATCCCCATACAAACCTGTTTAGTTGAATTTACATCTGTTCATTTTTTGAAAAGAAGATTTAATTTGGTTAAAAATAACTTTCTGGCACATCACATAGAAGAACCAGTCTGACTATAATTTCACTTTTTAGCTAGTTGTTTTTGTGTTATTTAATGCAGCACAAGAGAATGCAGATAAACACTGTGGCCATTGTAAGACTCAAATATCTATAAAACTTTCGTCAAATCACTTGCTTTGTTTGGGCCTCAATTTCACTATCTATATAATTATAGGGGTAAACTAGGTGATTTTGCAGGACTGAGCCCTATTATGGTCTATCATTCTGTAAGTACACAGTTTGGCAAAAAAAAAATTATCTTCGTCTATAGCTTCCACACCTTCAATCCTTGAGGGTAAACTAAGCAATATGCCCTTGTTCATTTGGGCATTCAAAAGCAAAATTTATGTTTCTTTTATTTACTTGGACTCACAGCCTCCTGAAGCCTCCAACATCTACCTTTGCTGTACTTTGTTAAGACTAATAATCTTAGCTTTGGAAAGGAAAAAGCAGTTTTCATTGGAACAGCTAAATAAACAAAGAAACATTGTTCAGCTGACCTGAAGGGTATGTGGCTATAGAAGCTTTGGATCAGGAGAATTCTTTTGGCAAATTTGTAAGAAATAGATTTATTTCCCATTGATCAGATAAAGAATGTGTCAGGCTCTTTTTGTTCTTTATACAATAAGAACAGTAACAAATACACTGGAGGCATTTCAGACTCATTGATTTCCCAAAGGAGACTAGATTCAAGTCATATTGGAAGTTCCAAAAATCAGTAACTCAAAGGAAGGCATACAAGGCCTCAAAGTTACAAGAGATAATCATATGGAATTCCAAGGGTATCAGTACGTATCTCAGGGACATGCCCAGAAGGTTCAAAAGCTAAGCTTGGAGGAATCTAGGTCATAATTGAAATGACTCAGAATCATGTTCAAAGGGGATCCTGTCTTGGCAGCAGAAGGGTATATACCGTGCTTAAGTTAAGAAGGTGTATCTAGATATTGATCAGATTGCTGTAAGACTGAGAGGTTGAGATGCTTGGTTGGATGATTAAAGGAAGCTTTGGGCATTGGTTTGGGATGATGAAGTATTACTGTCTTGTTTACAAGGGGCCTAACAGGATGAACTCGGAAGGTTTCTTCCTGCCCTGCAGAATCTTTTATTAGAATGGACTGTGGAAAATCTGCAATACAGAGGACAGGAGGACCTGGGTAACATTAGGGTGTTGAGAAGGATAAAACAAGATTGAATGATAGTAAATTGTTTGCCAATCTGACTAACTGGATGAACTGAAATAGATACTGTAGGGAAAGGTAAAAGGCGGGAAGTTAAGAAACAACAAGAGACTGCTACAGCAGATAGATTAGATGAAAAACTACTACTGCATGCATGTTTATGATTCAGAAATCTACCCATTAAAGGGCCATTCATTGTGAGCAGAAACAGTTAAAAAAAACAACTGGGCTGTTGGTGAGTTCTATAGTCTATTAAATGAGAGAATATGCATATCAAACATTACAAATAGGAGCCAAAGTGATTACAAATCTTGGCTGCACATTGGTGGGATCTGGTGATTTCTGTCACGTAGTGCCTCTGCAGTAATGAATGATGCATTGTAAACCCACTCCCATGTCAGTCCCTCTGGCCAGGTGCTCATAGCTTTCTCAACAGTTTTTCTGCAGCCCTGAAATTTTCTATGTTCACCTAAACAGAAATTTCTTTTCTTATGCCAACTAAGGGACTAGAGAGCTAAACCTATTCAAGAAATGCTGTTTGTTAATGAAAAACAAAATATTTACTTCCTGGAACCTAAAATCTGCCATGTTGAGACCAAAGTTGAAAACTTCCTTATCTAAAGCCCTACTATGCTAATACCTTAAGACAGCTCTGATTTCTTTGGTAAATCCTTCCTGAAACAATATGACTCCACCTCAATTTCAAAGAGGAGGGGAAAGGAGAGCCTGGCTCCTGTTTTCTCCCACTCCCATGGGTTCAATGCTGTTTTGTACCTTACTGTGTAACAGCTCTGGGGTGTGTTACTTTTTTTCTGTGCTCTGCTGTTATATACACTCGTTCTCAGAATAACTGAAAGCAAACATAGGGGGAATTTCTGCTATGGCTTTATATGTTTTCTTAGTTCTACTGTTCCAAAGTCTGCTCTCCAAAAATCCCTCTCTGTGCAAAAGCATTTGCATCTCTATCAAAGCACTCCCCCTTTACAAATACCAAGTTGTATATAGTTTACATTACTAACCTCTCAGCCACTGACTGGGCCTCCCTCCTACCACATACATCTTGCTGGAGCTGCCAGGTTCTCACCACATTTAACTCTTAACTTGTCACTTTGCTACCCTAGTCCTATTCATTACTTTAATAGTTTCATTAAGACTCAGGCAGTTTATTTCAAACTGGAGAGTCTTGTAGTTTTAAGACCTTGCATTTTTAAAGATATAGGTGTTTCAGTGATGAGCAGGACATGGAAAAACTGTAATAACAAAGGAATTCACATAATTCTAATCCTGAAGAAAATGCTAGTTGTTCGTTTAAGAAGTAGGAGTCTTTCTTTAAACCTCAAATCCTTGTATAAGATACAAGAAATTTAAGTTCTAGTCCCAACTACAACTCTACTTTGTTTTGTGACTGTGGGAGAGCGACTTCCGTCCCAAGCCTCAGTTTCTTTATCTGCAAAATGAGGGGCACAAAAGGAGGGCTTTTAAAGCCCCTTCTCATCTTGATACTCTAAATGTTTTATGCTGGATTTGCTGGTTGCATTTCCCTGTCTCAGAAAGTCTTTCATGAAGAAGAAGTCTCCTTCCTTTAGATTTTTTAATTCCTCAGTATCCAACTCTTCAACTCTGAATAAAAACCCTCCAAATCCAAGTCACTCAGACCACCATCTAGATTGTTTCACAGCTAGAGACACCTGAAAGCAGCACACAAAGAAACCAAAATGCATAGAATAAAGTCTTAGTAAATGTTTATTTAGAGGTACAGGGAGTAAGACTAATACTTCCTTGTGGATAAAATGCTAGCCTGGGCCTTATTGGTATGTATGTATGCAGACGACTTGCTGGGAACATGATTTAACACCTGGTATATCCAAATTCATGTAATAGCACATTATGTTACAATGAGGTTTTAATGTACCCAGAAAAGCAACAATAGTTTACATTTCAAAATAGATTTTCTGTTTCAGAGTTCAAGGTCTGTTTTCTGTTCATCCAACTTGGTTTCCAGCATGCAGAGGTGAATGATAATTATAATTCGCTACAGGAATGGAAGGGAATATAAACCACTGTATTAGGTCCTATCAAATGCCTATTGGCTAACTGGACATGCTCACAGGTTCTCACTTTTGACAAAATTTCTGTATGCCACACAGAGACATGTACACACACACAGAGGCATGGATCCAGAGATTTCTAAATCACTGCTCTGACTCAATGTAAGTAGGGGGTTATGCCGTGTCAGCTTGCGCCATTTCTACCCAGGGCAAGGTGATGTGATGAAATCTGAACGATGCACAGCCCAGACTTGTGAGCCAATAGCAGACTAGCCCCACGCTGACAGGATGCCCGCTGGGCAGCCAGACTGGCCTCAGCACGGGCTCTCCCTACGTCCTCAGCTTGGGTGGTTAGGCTGCACTATAAGGGGCTTAGGCAAGCACCAAAATGCATTTAAAGGTCAACAGGCTAGAAATTAAATTGACATTTGGCTACAGAAGGGTTATTTTGAAATTCCATTTTGATTTATAAATTTCCAGTACGCATAGTTTTGTGCAAAAGATGATTCATTTAAATCTCATTTAAATGGTTTTCATTTTATTTTACCCACACGTTTGCTCTTGTACGCGTGCACACGCGCGCGCGCACACACGCGCACACACACACACACAGGATGGCTGGAATGAATGGCAATCTGTGCATTGCATAGAAAGAATTCTAGGGTCTTTAAGAGCTAATCTCTATGGCTTACCTTGAGGAAAGGGTTTATCCATGCTGAGAAAAGCAGAAGAACTAATGCCCCATTTGGCTCAAAAGACCTCTTCTTCTCCTGAGTCTTTAGGTTTCTCCACCTCTCTTCGGAAAGTCTGAATGAAAACTCCACTGGCAGTGGAGCCAGAAACAGAGATAGTTCTGTGTCGGTCTTTCTGACACAGCAGAGAAAACGGAAAGAAGGGGGGAAAAAAAACGAAAAAAAAAACAAAAAACAAAACAAAAAAACGATGGTGCGGGGGGTGGGGAGGAGAGTCAGACCTGTAGTGGCAGATACTTTGTATGGGTTTTACATGCAGATCTAAATCTTGATGCACGTATTCCCCAAAGAAAGCTCAGCAGGGCAAGTTGTTCATCTCCTCCTCCTCTTTCTCCTCCTCCGCCTCTTCTTTCTCCTCCTCCTTCTTCTATTTCTCCTCCCCCTCCTCCTCCGCCTCTTTCTCCTCCCCTTCTCCTCCTCCTCCTCTCTCTTTCCCCCTCCTCCTTCAGCGTTTTCCTTCCCTCCTCTTCCCTCCCCCTTCCCTCCACCCGTTCTTCCTTCTTTACCTCCTCCCCCTCTTTCTCTTCTGCCTCCGCCTCCGCCTCCGCTTCTGTCTCCTTCAATCTGACGGATGAACCAAAGCAGCAGAAACTGCAGTTGTAGACGCAGGCTATCTCAACAGAGCAATAGATACCGCTAGTGTGTGATTATTTATACAGCTCAGGGTGTGTTGGTATATAATCTGCAGAGACGGGGGTGGGGGAGGGGGATGAGACTGCAGTGTGTTCGGCTCAGCTAGCTAGCTGGCTGTTTTGTGAATGTAGATGATTTCTGAAGGTCTTGTGAATGGATTATAGGGGAGGATGGGAGGGAAGGGATTTATTGCTCCTTGTTATAATTTCTTTCTCTCCCTCTCTCTGTGTCGTTTGCTTTCCCGGAGCTGTAGCTCTTAATGCTTAGCTAAGTGGCGTCATCCAGTTGAAATTGAATCGACCCATTAGAACTCCCCATAGGAATCTCTGTATCCGGTCCCTGGGTAATGATTGAAACAAAATTTAAAGGGGAATGGGGGTGGGGTGGAAAGCAGCAATTTTAAGGAGGCCTAATTTAAATATATCTGCCGATCACAGTCCTACCAAACCACTCAGCCCTTGCTGAGTGATTGCTGCTTCAATCAGCAAGACAGAGGTTCTCCTTTGTTTCAGGGTTTCTCCCACCTCCTCCCCGCATTCATTCCTAATTTTTCAGCACTAATTATAATTATCCATCCATCATTTATTGAGAAATCATTACCCAACTTACTTTCCCTTTCTGCCTTTAGTATGCCATACAATCAACAAATATTTTTTGAGTGCCTTCTTTTGTGCTGGGTATTGTGGATTCAATAAGTAAGACAGAATCCCTGCCTTCATACAGCCTTCTTGGGACAGCCTGTCTTCTGAAAATAAGGCAGTTTTGGACATTTTCTCTTAAAGTGAAGATCGAAGTTTTCTATAAGTTATCCTCAGTCCAGTATTTAATTCAACAGGAATGGGTCTTACTTTTGGGCATCCAGACAGAAGCATTTGGATGAAAACAAGCTCATTTTTTAAAATAAAAGAGATCTGATTTCAAGTCCTGCTTCAATGGACAAGTAGCAGGAGCTTGATCATCAACATTCTTAGGATGTTTTGCTTACCCCATCTGTAAAATTGAGATGGTAAATGGTGACAGTTCAGAGTAAAACAAACCTGTGAGTCAGGAAACTCAGATTCTTAATCTTACTCTAACTCCTTGTGTGACCTTTGCAATTTACTTTCCTTCTAGTGCCTCAATTTCTACATTTACTTGAGGAGATCTGATTACGTAATTACTAAGGTCTCTTCTAGCTCTGACATCCTATTATGCACACCCTTGCAGGGCAGTTAACAAAACATGGGATTAAAAACATATATGGTTGTGTCGGTCTACATGCACGTATATGTATGTTTGTGTCAAAGGTGCTCCAAACTCTTTTGGTGATGTGTATATATATATATATAGTTTATACACACACATATGCATACATACATATGTATGTGTGTGTGTATAATTTCTCAGCAAATCCAGATCTCTCCCTAAGCATAATTTCTAGAGTCAAGAGATTTGCCTATGTAAATTCTTTTTTGTGGCTCAAACTTCTTCTTTACTCTTTATATTGACTTGAACTTATCTAGATCATGAAAACCATTAAAGCGAATCTGTAGTTTCATCTGCAAAAGAGGATAGATTTACTAATATATTAATTCACCCATTTGTTTTTCAAGAGATATTTATTGCACATCAACTATGTGCCAACTATTGTACTAACTAGATTCAGGTCAAACAAATCAGGGTTTAAATTTTTGCTCCTAACTTTATAAGCTATCTGACTTTGGGCATCTCAATTCACCTCTGAGAACCTGTGTGTTCATCTGTAAAATGGAAGTAACAGTAGTCCCTACATCAAAGGATTGTGCTTTTTCCTATAGATTGAATAAATTCTTGCATCTGAAAGGTTTATTATGTGTCTGGCATCTGTTAAGTGCTCAATGAACAGTAAATATGAATATTAAGAAAATTAAGAAGTGTTTCTCACCTTAATATAGCCCATAGGAGGGGAAGGAGAAAATTTCAATTTGAAATCCTTTTATATTTTAAGGTCCAGCTTTAAATTTGAATAGATATATGCCAAATATATCTTTCTTAAGTGTGGCTAATTTTCATACTGTATTCCTTTGTTCAAAAACTTATTGTTAATTCTTAGAACATTAAGTTTGAATTACTCTGCCTGTCAATCAAGTTATTCTTCAATTCTATACATTCAACTCCTCAACAGATCTTTTAACATAAAACAAGTTGAATGTTTCACTCTCTAAGGTACCAATGTGCATGCCTACCAATCCAGCTTTTCTTATTACCTTTCACATGAGTTATATATATTTATTAATTCTCTGCCTTCAGGTCCTAATTCCTCTGTTAATCCTTCCCTGACTACTAAGGCTCCTTTCTGCTCTAAAGCTCTGTGATAGTTTTTACTAATACCCTAACTTATTTCTACATTTGAAACCCCTACAACACTTTTATCTATGTCCTATCCTCATTATTCAGCAGATTTTGTTAGATGCTTTACCTTCTCTCAAAATATTTTTGACTTAATTGTCATATCAGAAATGATTTCAACAACCAGTTGCTATAAGTATGGAAAGATGTATTTAACTCATGATAAAGCCACAACTTAGAGATTTCTAAAACATAGTAGTAAGGAAGATATTTGGAGGGCAGAGTGATTTTTCTGTTGTCCTTCAAGGTTACTTATTTAGTTTTTGAAATTACTGGCTTTTAGAAATAGGTGGATTGATCTGTGGTAAGACAGTATTTCCAAGTTCAATTGGAATTGAATTAATGTCAGCAAGGCAGCTAAAAGACAAAAAAGCCATTGGATTGGGAGGCAGGAGAACTGTGTTTGCTTCTAGGCCAACACTGTCACTAACTAGCTGTATGATCTTAGACAACTCATTGTATTTCTCTAAATGTTTCCTGAAAAATACACCATTAACTAAAGAGATAAGAAAGCATGTTTCCTGCAATACACTGAATCTAAGTTTTTAAAATAAGTTGTCAGATATAACATAATGAATGTTGTAATGTCTCAATACCAGTTTTTATATATAATTGTACTATCCCCAATATCTTATCAAAAATCATGAAACTGCAGGGGCATCTGGGTGGCTCAGTCAGTTAAGCATCCAACTTTTTATTTAAATTTCTATTTATTTGTTTGTTTGAGAATGAGAGATAGAGACAGAACAAGAGAGAGACAGAGACAGAGAGAGAGAGGGAGAGAGAGAGAATGACTGGGGGAGGGGTAGAGAGAGAAGGAAACGATTCAAAGCAGGCTCTGTATTAACAGCAGACAGACCAATGCAGGGCTGTGAGATCATGACCTGAGCCAAAGTCAGACACTTAACCAACTGAGCCACCCAGGTGCCCAAGCATCTAAGTCTTTTCTTTTTTTTAAATAGTTTATTGTCAAGTTGGTTTCCATATAACACCCAGTGCTTATCCCCACACGTGCCCTCCTCCATGCCCATCACACCCCTTCCCCTCCCCCCACCCCATCGGCCCTCAGTTTGTTCTCAGCATTCAAGAGTCTCTCATGGTTTGCCTCCCTCTCTTCCCGCCCCCCCCCCCAATTTTCCCCCTTCTTCTCACCCACGGTCCTCCATTAAGTTCCTCCTAATCCTCCTATACGAGCAAACATAAGGTAGCTGTCCTTCTCTGCCTGACTTATTTCGCTCAGCATAACCCCCTCAAGGTCCATCCATGTTGCTACACATGGCCAGATTTCATTCTTTCTCACTGCCATGTAGTGAGTCTAGGCCAGCATCTAAGTCTTGATTACAGCTCAGGTCATGCTCTCAGTTCATGGAATCAAGCCCTGTGCTTGGGATTCTCGCTCTCCTTCTTTTTCTCTCTGTCTCTCTCAAACTAAATAAAGTTTTTTGAAAATCATGAAACTACAAATAATCTTTCAGAAACATAACAGCTTAAAGCACAAATAAAAAATATTTATGTAGATTGCCAAGAGTCAAATATTTGTTTAATAGGCATTAATTGAGTGACCAATGTGCTAGGTGCTGGGGATACAGCAGTGAAGACAAATATCATAAATGTTATATCTACCCTCAAAGGGATCACTGTCTAGAATTGGAGACAGACAATTATAATAAAAGGTTATAAAGGACAGATACCTAAACTGGTCTTTAAGTGTACAAGGGAGTCCAATGACATGGATATTCAGTGCTATCAAGTAGTTTGGAATAGTTAGAGCAAAAATCCTTGAAGGGATTTGCAGATGAAAGGGTTCTGTGGTGTAGTGATTAAGAGTGTAAACTCTGGAATGAGTCAACCTGAGTCAAATTCCAGATCAGCCACTTGCCAGCTATATATCTTTGGCCAAGTTACTTAATCTCTTTGGGCCTTGGTTTCTCATTTGTAAAATCAGTATAATTTACAAATGTACCTCATAGGGTTGTTGTGAGAATTAAATGGTTTAAAACATGTTAAATGCTTAGAACAGTATCTGGCACAGAACAAACCTCTCTCCCCACCCACTTGAATGTCAACTCCATGAGAGAAGGAAATTTAGTTGTTGAATCATCAGCACTTAGTGAGTGGCCCATAGAAGGCATTGTTGAATGAATGATCATTAACATAATTATTATTTTTATGTGTATCTTAGGATAAGAGGTAATAATGTTGAATAATCTCAGTTGTTTTCATTGTTGCCTTAATATAGGTCCACAGTATAAAGATATCATGATAAATTGACATAAAATAAATTAAATCTATATTATTAACATAATATTATATTATGTATACTATTAATTAATATATAATTAATCAATAAATCCATGATATCAAGGGGCTCATAATTTAGTAGGAAAGCTAACAAACAGACAAATGTAATAAAGGATAAATGCTATGGAAGGGAGCAGAGAGGAAATACACCTAATCTAATACTGAAGGAGTTATAGAATTCTTCCTAGAAAAGGTGATATTTAAATATAAATTTGAA
Organism: Proteles cristata cristata; assembly: GCA_017311185.1. Lineage (NCBI taxonomy): Eukaryota > Metazoa > Chordata > Mammalia > Carnivora > Hyaenidae > Proteles > Proteles cristata. Next base: position 1,203 of record JAESUZ010001934.1, on the reverse strand, counting down.
GGATGAGAAGGATACTAGAGCCAAAGGGAACAGCATGTGCAGAAACCAAGAGGTAAGAGACGGGATGACGGAATGAACTGCAAAAAGAACTATCACCGAATCTCCCAAACAACAAAACGCCTGGCACAGAGCAGATGCTCAAAAATATTTGATAAATAAAAGAATGAATAAAAACAATTACAAGCAGAGATAACAGAACTAATAAAGATACAAAGATGTGAAAATAATAGTTTTATAAACCATTCTAAGAGGGTCCCCTACACTCATAGCTTGAACAAATTAGGAGCAGAAATTTTCTCAAGATGGCACCACCCACATGTTTTATTCATATTCGTAGAGTGTACTGAGCTTATTTAGGTTTCTCACTTAGGTTTTACTAAACTGTAGCAAGTGGAAATATATTATACATAAAAAACCAATTTTGTATGATAGTCCAATACACTGTCTAAAATAATCAAATCAGGGAAGCTTGGGTGGCTCAGTTGGTTGAGTGTCTGACTCTTGATTTTGGCTCAGGTCATGATCCCAGGATCATGGAATGAAGCCCTGTGTCAGGCTCTACACTGAGCATGGTGCCTGTTTGGGATTCTCTTTCTCTCTGTCTCTGTCTCTGTCTCTCCCCTTCTGTCCCTCTCCCCCACTCTCACTATCTTTCTAAAAATAATAATAATAAAATAATAGTTATCATAATCTTTATCCATAAACCCAATAAAATATCATCTACAATTATAACCCATACTTTTTTTTATTTCGTCTATATAAAACATGTATTCTACACAAATTCTGAAAGTCTTTCTTCATTCTGCTTTTCCCAGAATGCAACTAAATCCATTTGAGCCAATTTTATCCATACTCTACTTAAGTCAAGAAGAACTCTTTAGAAATGCCATATGAAAAGCTGACCTATGATCATCCTGATTCAGCAGTGATGATGCCAGAAGAAGTAAACAATGCCAAGGAAATACAGATTCTTAACCGAAAAGCTTATAGGGATGGTGATAATTATTTTTTTAAACATTTATTTTTTTTATTTATTTCTAGGAGAGAGAGAGAGACAGCGTGAGCAGGGGAGGGTCAGAGAGAGAGGGAGATACAGACTCTGAAATAGGCTCCAGGCTCTGAGCCAGCAGTCAGCAGCACAGAGCCCGACGCGGGGCTCGAACCCACGAACCATGAGATCATGACCTAAGCGAAAGTCGGACG